>JAKSZT010054267.1:2500913-2559812 GCA_026826555.1 Tolypeutes matacus | reverse complement strand
TTTTTTAGAAGATTACTGGGATGCAAACTCTGACCTTATATTTGGGAAGCAGGTGTTCAAACATTGAGCTACATCTGCTTCCCAAAGATTATGTCTTGTTGTTGCATTTTTTTTAGGATGTACTGGATATTGAACTCAGGACAAAGTACATGGGAAGCACACATGCAAACCACTGAGCAACAACTGCTCCCCAGAATGAATATATTTTGTGTATGAAAAATGATGTATTTGGGGGATTCAGAGGGTGGAATGTGGTAGGTTGAATTATGTACATCATATCAATGAGTGAGAGCTGAATGAGTAGAAATTACATTGTCATTTTCTTTAATCTTATATTTTTTCAGATGATTTGAATAAATGTGATATTCCCATCAGACCCGTTGAAAAGAGGATGGTTATAGCAAGAAACAGGAAATTATTCATTCAGCCATATTGGAAAAGAACAAGATTCAAAAATTTGATATTCCATCTTCATGTTATATTCAAAAATATCAAAGCAGATATTATTATAAATTTCAATTTAATAGTGTTGACTGTCTTTTAAGAGAAAACATAATGATTACTAAATGCAATGGGGTTTTCTTAAATCACCTTAAGTGTATATGTCTCTCCCCTTTTCAAAACACTGACACTGAATCTGTGGAGCAATAGTCACATTGACTAACAATGAAGTGAATATGAATATTTTATTGATTATAGAATTAAAGTATCATGTGAAAAATAAAGGTAATTAAGCACTTAGATGAGGTGACCAAACAACTCATTTTCCTCATTTATAAATATTTCCAGCCCTTATTCTGACAAATTATCACACTGAATACATTCATATAAATCACCTATTCAGCAAGTCAACATGACAGTGTTGGTTAGATAATGCATAATTTTTAAAAGGTTTCATCAAATGCGTTTTGAATTTATATTGGCTATATATTGCAATACAAGATATATTAATATTTTAATGAAGGAATATCATCATTCTTATAAATTAATTGATGTTCATTCTTTCTTAAATAATGAGATTTTTTCTTGAGAAAAAAGTTATGTCTGATATTACAAATAAATTGATAATGAATTGTTAAAATTGAAGTTTATTTTCATTTAACTTTAATTAATGGAGCATATTAAAATGGTCAGAGTAATCTGAGGAATGGAATTTTATTCTTCATTTATTTCAATATTATGCCTAGAAAATTAAAAAAAAAGAACTTTCTAATGTGTTTATTATATTTCTTGTATAAATGTTAATGTTATAAGCTAGTAACACTCTAATATTTTAATATATTAAAAATCATATTAGTCAGTGATATCTAGGTAGACAGAACCAACAGGGTATATCTGTAAATATTATGGTATTATATAAAATTTTCTCACATTACTATGGAAATACAATTTTCATAGGGCAGCTTGCAAGCTGGGAACTCCAATGAAGATTTTTGATGAATTATCTAGGAGAAACTGACTGGCTGAAATAGAGATGGGAATTCTTTCTTCTGTCTTCTGAAATCATCAATTCTCCTTTTAAGTCCTACAACTGATGAGACATTCCACATTCCACATTGCTAAAAGCAATCTCTTCAGTTTACTGTAGAAGTAATCAGTCATGGATGCAATCAACTTACTAATGATTTAAGTCCATAAAACATCATTAGAGTAACAATTAGGTCAATACTTGCTTTGCATGTATTACTTGGCCATGTTAACACATGAGTCTAACCATTATTATACATCACTTGTTACCTTGACAGCCATACATATCAATTATAATTATCTATTATCTATCTGAGTGTATGCAATGTTCATTTTTCAATTATGGTTATTAGCATGTCACATCACTCCACATCATTTACTTTATAAATCATTTTTTTCTTTGTAGAGTTTGACCTTTTCCTCTCAAATTTATCTTATAATTCTACCTTCAAGTAGATTTAAGGTATGCAATTCTATGTCTAATACCCATCTACCTAGTTTTGCAGCATGTATTTAATAATCAATAAATTTATTAATTAGTTGGAGAGAAGTGGCTTACAAAAGCCATAAAAACAATTTTAGAATTGCAGCTCAGCAATTCCAACCATTTCTAATTTTTAAGCTTGATAATATATTTCAAATATTTAATACTGCTTATCTCTGTTTCTGTGATTTAATAGATACATTCCATGTCATATTAATAACATGATAATTGGCCTTTTGGGAATTTTCTAGAGCAATGATCCTTCAAATTATAACTCCCATAGGAAAAGGATTTTAATAAATATAAGTTAAAATAAATTGAAATATGCATAAAAGAGTATGCTTGTAAGAAAAAAAATCATTCCATCACAGCAACATTCCTTAAATTTATTTCATTATTTCACTAGCCTCACATTCACCAGAAAGCCAATATTATAAACTGTAATATAACTGAAGTAGCAATAGCCCAAATTACATATCTGGATATGGATTAAATAGCCAAAATTCTTCTTTCTTCACTCCATAGACAAATGTTTAATCTTTCCTACAGGTTATCAAGGTCCTCAACTTATGTGCAATGAAAGGCACGAATTGGGTACATTTGAACATATTAAACCTTATTTTGTATCTCTGCTAAGTACTCCTCAGTTTATTCAGAAACTAATCCACCTCCCTTTCCATTGTGTCAGTTTTGGCAAACCCATCATTAACAGGATCCTAATCTATAGTGAAATGCATAAACATTTTATCTGGGACCAGCTAGCCATTTACCACCTTTCCATAGCCTAAATTACCAATTCAGGAATGGGCATTTATATAGATCAGGATGACCTATTTCCTTCCCTGGGATTTTTTATTATAAAATATTTGGAAAATTAGGGTGTACCAATCTTCTCTTCCAAGGGAAGTACTCAACACATCAAAGACTTTTGTTAGCAATTCAAATTTTTTGAAACCTCAGTGAACCAATATGTAAAATTGGCAGTGGTCACATTCAAATATAAATTTCTAACAAAAAATTTTCTAGATCTTGCAAAAGGAGCCTACATCTACCCAGGGAACTATCAGATGGAGATGAAAAGGGCCTATTGTTCACCTAGAATATACTTCCAAACTTTTACAACCCTCATCAGCTGCTCCTTTTTGTCCATGTCCATTATTAGCCAGTACTCTGTGGACACTCAATTTACCTAGGCTTTTATAATAATAGCTTCACTATTTTTGAGAAATAATTCAAGAAATTTAACTGCTGAACACTAACATGCCTATAATTCTAGGTTTCATACCTGTTATGAGTTGATTTTGTCCCTTAATAAATTACATTCAAGTCCTAACTCCAAGTCTCTTGAATGATCTTATTTAGAACTAGGATTTGATGATACTATCAGTAATGATGAAGCTGAATTGTAAAAGGTGAGAAACATAATTGCCATCCTTAAAAGGAGAATAAAATTGGACACAGACAAGTAGAGAGAGACAAAGGCATCTACCATAAACAGGGATTGAGTTATGTCAAGAATTCCCACTGCAATGACATAATGTAGACTATGGGTGATAGTTAATGGTACTATTTTAATAATCTTTCATCAGCTATAACAAAGTTAAATACTGTTAAAAATAATAGTACAATCATTTTCAAATGTGATATCATCACTTGTAACAAAGGTTCCACACCAATGCAAGGTGTAAGTTGTGGGGTGGCATATGGGAAACCTGTGTTTTATACATGACTTGTCTGTAAACCCACAACTTCTCTAATAAAAAAAAAAAAAAAGAATTACCTCTGCTGGAACCCTTCAGATTTAAGCAAATGCATACTTCTGCCAATACCTTGATATGGGTTCAAATGTACAGAACTGTGTGATAAGCTACCAAAAATATTTCAACTGGGGAAAATGGGATTATGAAACATAAAAACACCTGTGAAGACACAGCCCAGGGTTACAGGTTGACTAAAAGACAAAGAGCCAATCAAACAATTATAAAATATTTCCCCTCTCCCCACACCTCACAAGGACATCAATAAAGCAACCATAAAATAAGAGTTGATTACAACAGAAAAAATAATTAAGCTGTGAACATATTTAAGAAACATCTAGACAAATGCAAAGAATTAGGAGAGCAAAACCAAGGAAACCAGAGGAAATGGTAGCCTCTAGTAACTTACAGCTATAGCAAACAGTTAAACACATCCTAACTCCTAGCTAGACAAACATGAAATTTCACACATGTGATAGGATACAATTTGTACCTGGAAGGAAGGTATGTGTTTTCTTAATTTTAACCCATTCCTGGTGCATGAACCCATTGTGAAAAGGATCTTTGGAAGGTCTTATTTTTAATTAAGGCACAATACAAATGAATGAGTTTGAGACTTAATTCAAATAACAGAGGCTTTATGAAGAGAAAGACATGTGGTGGAGAGAGAAGATGGAAGTAAATGCAACTTAGAAGAGTAAGGAGAAGACATTGCCATGTGATAAGAAAGTCAGTGGACCTGAGGGTTGCCAGCCAGCTAGAATGCTAGTGACCCTAGAAGGTAGCAAGCCTTCTAGCCTGTGACTCCATGAGTCAATCATTTACTGTTTTTAATCAAACCCATTGTGAGATATTTGTCATGCCATATAGGAATCTAAGGCATTTTCTGGTATTAGAAAGTAGGGTGCTGCTATTACAAACACCTACAAATATTCAAATGGCTTTGGAATTAGGGAATGGGTAAGGAGTATAAGACTGGAAATGTTATGAGGCACTTGGAAACTGATCAGAATATGATCCTTGTTAAAAAGTAGCTGACAACTTTTTGAAATTGTGCCCCATTGTAGAAGTGAAAGTGGAACTTGTAAACAATGAATTTGAATATTTAGCTGAAGAGATTTCCAAGTTAATGGTGGGAGTGGCAGCCTGGTTTCTCCTTGCAGCTAATACAAAATGTTAGATAAAGGGATAAACTGACTGTTTTAGTTTGCCAAAGGGCTGCTGATGCAAAGAACCAGAAATGGGTTGGCATTTATAAAGGAGATCTACTTGTGGTAAAAGCTTACAGTTCCAAGGCCATGAAAAGTCCAAACTGAGGTACCATCAGAGATGTTTTCTCACAAAAAGCAGCTGCCACATGTTGAAGCAAGAATGCAGGCAAGGGGACGGATGTGGCTCAAATGTTTGGGCATCCACCTCCCATATGGAGTGACATGGGTTCGATCCCCAGGACCTCCTGGTAAAAAAAGAAAAAAAGAAAAGAAGAAAAAAGAATGCAGGCAATCTCTAACATGGTTTGAGCTCACCTGAGGAAAACTAGGTATAGGACTTATCTCATTCTGGGCCTCCTATATCAGTCTCAGCTGTTCTTCTTTCTTCCTGAGTTCAGCTGTAAGCTATCAGACAGATAGCAGGGCTCATCTCCTCTTGAGCTGCTTTGTGGGCCCAGAATCTTAGGGCTTCATGCTTAAGCAATCATCTGGTCCTCTCTCTTACCTGGCAGAAGAAAACATGGTGGCTTCCTTTTCCTGTATCTGTCTGTGTTTCCCCTTATATCAGACCCATCAAGGGGGCAGAAACTCAATCCAATTCACACCTCACTGATGTAGTCCAATCAAAAGCCTAGAGAACCCTGACTAATACACCGTGAAAATATATTCCATGCTTGGGAAATATCAGAAATGAAACATTCCAAAACAGAAATATAGGGGTGCTTGAAAACTGCATGGTTTTTATTTTACTTGGTTTCCATACATAACGAGGTTCACACTT
The DNA here is from genome assembly GCA_026826555.1 of Tolypeutes matacus. NCBI lineage: Eukaryota > Metazoa > Chordata > Mammalia > Cingulata > Chlamyphoridae > Tolypeutes > Tolypeutes matacus. Next base: position 2,554,112 of record JAKSZT010054267.1, on the reverse strand, counting down.
TTACCATTTCAAATATTACTACCTCCATACCACTTCCTTCAGTCAAGTTAAATATATGAACTATACATTACTCTGATTCTCTTAATAAATGTAATTATAATCAAAATTTGCTTTTTCTAATTACTTTCAGAGACTAGGCTCTGGATGTGTTAGGCCTGATCTGGATCTATACAAGGTGACTTACAAAAAGCATATGGTTACTCATTTTATTTCCCTAAACTGTGACTGGTTTTGATCATTGTATCAATTAATTATGCTCAATTCCCACCAATTCTTGCAGCATGAAAGATTCATTATATTTCTCTAAGGTTTAAAAAGCTATATTTTCATTCTCTTCATTTATTTTTTAAAAAGACACAATTTTAGGGTGTTCTTAAGCATACAGGAAGTAACATAATCCAGTTTTCTACCACCACTATTTCCAAAAGATAATCCTTCTGGTAATCATTATCAACAGTGACTTCTGTAAAAATCTCTCCATCAGATGAAGAAATCAATGTTAGACCACTATATATGTTAAATATGTTAAAATCTAAAATATTTCACCATATAGATGAGGGGAATGTGCTAAAATTATTGTCAGTTCAGAATCACCTAAAAGGCACCACAAATCTCCTTCCCCAAAATGGAAGAAACTATTTTCCTCCCTGTCACCTCCACCAATATCCAAAGTCACTTCTGTAATTTAGGTAAAATTCCAAATGAGAGCTCCAATTGTAATTTATTTGCAATTAATTGAATTTGAAGAATGACACTAGTCACTAGTAGATTTGAACAAATTACAAATTCCATACACAAAGTGGTATAATCATAAAGTAACTCCAATGCATTAAGTAAAGTCTATAAATGTGAGGGAAGCAAATTGATGTAACATCCACTCAAAATGTATTAGGAAACAATTCAGGAATCTTTGATAGATTTGAAAGCTAGTTAAGAATTAATCGATACTTAAACTGAAGGCAACACATTTCTTACTAAACAACTTTATCAAATAAGTATTCAGTTCATAATTATTGCCTTCCTATATGAGGCTCTTCTGGACTCTGTCGGTATGACCACCCATTTTTGGCTTGCGGCCCTACACCCTTCCCTTTTATTAAATTTTTTGGCAAAGACTTTATTTAGTATGTTACTTATATGTTAAATATATCATTTTTAACCCATTTATCAGAGTGGATTTAAATATGTACATTTAAAATATTTTAATACAGTGGTATGAAATTCTCATCATATATATATATATTGAAATATTTTACAACCTTGCAACTTTCCAAAAATTGTTATTGAATATTTATATTTGCCAAGCATAATGTGAAATGTTAAGGTCAAATAAGGAAGAAACACGTGCATTTCACAATCCCATCAATAATACAAGTGGTTCCTCCAAGGTAATTCTCCTTCAGAGAGCTGACACACTAAACTGTCAAACCATGAAACGCTTTCATTGTAATAAGGTTCCCCTATTCCCCTTTATCCTTGGAATTCCTGATAATACTCAAAGTCAATATAAGACCAAATAAAACTCAAATATATACCTTCATATTCTTTTTTGTAGAGATGATTGAAATAAAATCTGTATAATGTCGTCTGCACACAATTAGCCCAATCAAAAATATAAGCATGCAGGAAAATAATACAATTGACTGAACATTATCTGTCAACTAAACACAATTATATAAATTGTATATCTAGGACTACTTGTATGTTTATATTTTTACATGCCTTATGGAAAACTCTTTAAGGGACTACATTTTTTTTCTGATTAATATCAGAATAATCAGCAGGCTAACAAGCTACGTGGTACCTGAATGATTTTTATTATGAACAAGACTTATTTTCATGCAGAAGGAAATATATCTGAAACTGAGAAATTACTGACTTAAAAAGCATATTTTCACATCAGATATGCAGGTATGTCTTTGATTTCATTAAATAATTAATTTAAACATTCATTTCAAATGAGGAATAGCAGCCTATATATATTTTATTAGCCAAAAGATTTTTCCTTGTATTTTTTCTTAAATAATTTCCCTTGAAATGAAATCTTAAATAAAAAGTGGGGATGGCTCTCCAGTATTAGATACAAGAAGGGTCCCTTGCCACTGCACTTGCAGGTTATAATAAGAGATTCACAATAATGTCATCAATGATAAACTATAAAGTTATATCCATGCTTATCCTACATATCAAAGAGTTACATGGAAGAGCCATATATTTTCTGGATTATCAAGTTTTTGAAGGAAGTAAAAAAATCCAGTAGAAAAGAAAGCCAAAACATTTGAAATGAATTTTATGAAATGTTACAACATTATGAGTTGTTAGATTGCTATTTTTTTGCCTCAAACAGTAAGCTTTCAATCACTTAGCATGAAACATTTCAGCAGAAAATAAAATTTTTAAATGATACAAAGTTATTGTTTGTCTTTATGTAAGATTTCCATCCTCCCAAAGCAAATTAACTGATTGCCTAAACAGGGTAGAAGCTCATATTTTGTTTTCTAGAGATCTTTGGGGAAAACTTGGTCTCCATTCCATAATTAAGCACAGTGTCATTGTCAGTGGTGCTTTGTTAGGCCTACTTCTGGCATTCCAAATAAATAAATACACTTCAGTATTTAGGTTCAGAATGTATTTGTTCTAATGAAAATGGAATCAAATATCTGATTTTAACTTAATGGTTTTTGAAAGTATATTTAACTATATTTTCCTTCTCAAACACACCTACCAGTTTAGGTGCCACATGTATAATGATTCAATGGTACATAGCTTAATTTTTTTAGCTTAAAAGCACTTTCTTTTTTATTACCTACTTTATATCTATTTCACACAAAGAAAAGAAAAATACATCTCAATAAGTTATGAAAACATGACTCCTAAAAAGTTCTTTCAGGTACTTTTACTAATTCCAACACATAGCTTGATTTTTGTGTAGAAAATAGACATGAATTCTGGGTAATCATATGACAAAGAAGAAATAATATCTTCACATTTCAATCATTTGTTTTCACATAATCCCAAGATGAGCATAGTCTTTGAAGTTAGGTTTCTAAATTGCCACAGGTCTAACTCAAATGCTGTATCCAGTAAGGATTCACTGTGCCCTGGTTCATAGAAAAGAATTTAGATAATGACATGTCACTTGCATTATCTTGTTCAATTGAAATGAGATTTGTTTAATCTTAGAAAATTAAAATGGATTTGATTTTAGCCAATTTCTTTACGTTACTAATTCCATGGGATAATAAGGAACCAATATGATCATGTATGAAAATGGAAAGTAAAATAACAATAGGTAGGGTGATGTAGGTTAGAGTTCAGAGGGATTACACAGGATTGCATTGCCATGTATTTAACGTTACATCAGTTAGTTTTATTAAATCAGAATTTCCCTTATGTTCATTTCCTGAACTCTGATACATGTTATTCTTTAGTATGGAATATCATTATTCTAATTTATCTGTAAAACATTTCACCAATACTTCCCACAAAGTAAAACGACAGTAGTCAGATAAGCATTGAATGTGAATTTTAAGAGCAAATATGAAATACAATCATCATGGAATCAAATTGTAGATTTTAAATGATGAATAGCTAAACACAGATGGGTACTGATAGCCTCAAGTTGATCCAGTGATGGAAATATTTTTAGAATATCAGAGTGACACATCTAAGTTCTAGAAGCATGATATTTTAAAGTTTTCAATGCTTTCATTAAAAGAAAATAGAAATATAAATAAAAAATTAAGATATGGACTTAGAAGGGTCCAGTGTAAATGAGATGCCTTGAAGTTTGTTTTTTTTTTGGTGTGAAGATAATTTTACCTCTGAATTTAGGTATAATACTACTTAGTAGTGTTTATTTTTGTGTTTGTTGTTTTTTATCATTTGATATGATGTGAAATACATTGTGAATGCATCATGTACTGACAAAATTAAATACTTAGATGATTATGAGAAAATTGGAACTCAGTACTCTGTCATAGACAAATGGGAGGCTCTTTTTAGTGACATATATTGCATAAAAGAGTTTATCTGTGAAAGTTGAGTCCAGAATGATGAGGAATGGAGATTTATTGGAGTGGGTATGTGGATGGCATACTCTGTCTGAATAGAAGAAGCAGATTCTTACTGTTTAATTTCATTATTCAGTAATTTACTTCAAATTTTCTATTGTTCCTCATGATAGCACCTACCACAAAGCATAATTTTGGAGAAATGAGGAAGTTAATACATTCAAACAACTCACAAAGGTGCCTGACAAATAACAAGCACTCTATAAATATTACCTTGAATCATGATGATGAATAAACTTTCCTTGCCATTGTTACTGTTTATGAATTATGACCCTATATAAATGAGGTGGAATTATGGATGGTTTCACCAACTTCACTGCTTTGTTCATGTGAGTAAAAAAACATTTTAAATCATCCACATCCCATTGTGACTTAGTTCTACTAAAATCTCAACAGTCATATGCATAAACACAATATAATCTCCAGACAGAAAAATAACAAAATTGACCCTCTAAATAAAGCCACTCTCATACTGTCCACATGCCCAGACCAACCCAACCTCCTGGCCACCACTTAAGGCTGAACTCTGTCCTCCCTCCCCCACACACACCATCCTGTTTCTGGATAAAAAGCCCACAACACCTAAGACTCCCTTTACACAAGAACACAGTGTAGGGCCTGGGCCCAAATAGTGCAGTTGGAAAGAGCCTAGAATTTTCCTTACCTCCAGATTTAAGCCATTTATATTCACACAAATAAGGGTAAAAAGCATAAAAGATCATATTGTAATATTTGTTCAAGATTAATGTTAAGAAATTTAAAGCAAATGTGTCATAAGAAAAACTGCTGAGGTGATTCTGTTTCCACAAGACAGATTGCTAGCCTTAAATTGAATTTTTACCTCGGTACCACCATTGTTCTTTAAAATCCAATAAAATTTGAAATTCAATACTAGATAAAACTAAGCAGAAGTACATTTAAACTATGGTCCTAGGGAGCAGATGTAGCTCAGCAGTTGAGTGCCTGCTTCCCATGTCCTAGGTCCTGGGTTCTATCCTCAGTACCTCCTAAAAAAGAAAGAGAGAGAGAGAGGGAGAGAGAGAGTCCTGATATAAAATAATCCAAAGCAAAGGTTTAAAATTTGGCTTTCCATAACTTAATATGAAGTTTTGCATTGTAATATTTTTTGGGCATAGAAAATCTCCTTATTCAGTCATACACATATTTCATTAACTAATTTATTACACTCTTTTATCAAGTAATAATAAGTACCTGGTAGAATACTAAGCATGGGAAACATAAAGATGTACACATAGTCCCTCCCCTCAAGATGTTTACAGATAAGAAAGAAACATAATTACATCATAAAGATTCAGCAATGTATACTTTAAAGAGATAAATATGGGATGGAATGTACTCAAGTAGAAGGGCATATAATCTACTGGGAACAGGGATAAAAAGAGAGGGGAGAGTGATATTAGAAGAAGCCAAGGGGAAATATTTTCCAAGAGATAAAAATTAAATTGAGAACTTAAAAATAATTCAAATCTAGAGCTAGAAAAATATGTGAGGAATTTATGCTCATTTAATGTAAAAGAATCTTTAGGGTAAAATTCTCACTCAAATATTTCCATAGTAGACAGAAACAGATAAAACCTCCAAAGTTCAAGAAAATTCTAAAAATTTTTTTGCATTAATTCTTTTTTAAAATTTCATTATGTCTAATTACAAAGTAAATAATGTGAGATTTATCTGAAAAAAGGACAAATAAATTCAAATTTTGTTTTTAAACTCTGCTTTTGCTTTAGTAACTATAGAACTGATATTTTTGTTTTGCTTTTTCTATATAGTTATTCATAGTGCCTTCCTAAGAGCATAATGAGACATCTGATGATTTAATATATACATAAAGCACTTAGAAATCTGTATAGAACATAAGAAGCATGAAAATAAAATTATTTTAATATCATATATTCACAAGGAACTTAACATCAGCTCTGCCCTAAATGAAACTAAATATGGAATTCCCATATACAGATTCCATTTGTAACTAAGCTCAATTTTTAGAACTGTTTTATATCTCTCCCTCTCCTCAGTGATAGAAAAAATATGTTTAGGGATCATTTAGGGATTTGTATGTGAATTAGTATGAAAATTAAACTGAGAACTTAAACACACTCACATATATTGTTTGTTTATTTTTAAATGACAGGCCTGATAGTAAATGATGGAGTAAAACATATGATTCATTAAATAAAATGTATTTGTCCTTATACAAGTTTCTAATTTGTGTATCTGATGATACCAGCAGGAAAAATAAAACTATACATTACAGATCAATTCACATTCATCATAAACCACTCAATAAAATGTAAATGAGCTTCCAAATCCATCCACATATTGTAAAACATTTAGTGTCTCCCATGCATCTGGCATTGTTATACAAGATTTACATCAATCAATTAACTCTATGCACATAAAAACCTATAGCATGCCTGCTCTTACCACCCCATTTTGAATATTAAGAACCAGAGAAAATTAAAGTTAAGTAGTACATTTGAAGTCATTAATGAGTAGTGGAGCCAGGAATAAAAAACACTGTCTTGGATCCAAGGCAGTAGATGTTGAATTCTGCAGCCCTGCAGTTTTGCAGTATTCAGAGGGAGGTAGCTAGTGTTGAGGAATGAAAGATTATGTGATTGATTTATTTTTTTTCTTTGCTTGGCTTCAAGAGAAGAGACTTGCTGAATTTGGGCATTCAATGGATAATGGAATGATTGTACTTGGCTTACCTAAGGCAACAGACGGGCAGACAAGGGAAATTTCCTCTGAGGATAGTGTAGGCAGAATTGTAAATTGACCCAAACCTTGGTGATAGAGAATTTAGTTTTGTATTTAGCCACCTTAGTTCATTGGTAATGTATGGTCTTGACAGCAAAGGAAGATGAATGTCTCTGGATACTATTTTATGCAACTCTTCCTTTTAAAGATATCTGGCAATATCTTCAGGAAAATTATTAAAAGAAAGTTAGTCTGAATGTAGTATTTATGAAAAGAAAATAGAATTTACTTTTAAGCCAAAAAATTTTTCAACTGAATAATAGGCATGGTGATGATGTTATTTTACATGAGTAGGTAATTCATTCCACATTAGATTAGCACAGCTACAGGTAATGTTAATTTTTAATCAATTATAACCATGGAATGGATATAAATATAATTGAAATTGAGCAGCTCTTAAATATCAGTTTTTTTCTTCTATTTGCCACATGTGTTTGATGCATACATCCATCAGAGGACATTCAATAATAATAATACAATAGATTTATTATGCATAGTTTAAAAATATTCAGGTTAACTCATTGATATAAAGGTAGATAGGCCTATGAGCTCTTCATATTCTGAAATGCTACTGGTTACTATAAATGAATAAATTGACTCTGCAGATTAAAACATACATTGTTTTAAAAAGTACTAAAAGGTATTAATTACTTATCAGTATATTGATGAGAAAAATGAACTTTTCACAAATTATGGAGAAGTACATACTTTGTGAAAATCACTTGAACAACCTTAGGTTACATTTTATTTTAAAACTGAAACCACAGTGTGTTGTTATGTCTACCACCTTACATGTGGATTTATAGTTCAGCATGAATTGACAAGAAAAATTGTTCATTTCCTAAAAGGTTGACACTTTAGAGGATCATCTATCAAGACATTTTTTAATAAAGAAGGAAGAATAGGCAATCAGCAGTAATCCAAGCTACAAAATTATTATTAACGTGATGGTTCTATAAAACCATTTTGTAGGGGTGAGAACATCAAAATCAGAGATGCCTAAGGATATGGCAAGAGAATTTTAATAATAAACTATTTTATATCTCTTATACCTTAACTATTTTATATCTGCCTTTCTTTCACTGCCATGTGCCACTGATTCAGAATGGCCAACTCCATTCAATATACATATTTCATACTCCATAAAGCAATTGCATTTAGAGACAACAAAACTAATTCACTCTTAGGAATCAAACTGCTCTGTGTATCTGTGGTTCTGATTTTCTTATTGAACCTATTTCTCCATCTCCATCCTTTACTTTGATATCAAAATGCATGTAGTTTTACAAACACTGGTAGTAAAGACAAGAGTATATGAACAAAATCCTGAGTCAAGGACAATTTATATTTAATTGATTTTGTTTCTTTGAAGAAAATTCTTCATTAGATTAAATATGTACTCAATTTAAAATCTATCAGTTCAAAATAGAACTCTGAAACAAACATCATGTATATTGTTATTCTGAAAACACTATTTATTTTATATTTTAATTGTGTTTATTTTAGAGTCCTTTAATAAGAATTTTTAAAACCCAGTTTTGAAGTAAACAATTACATTATTGAAATACAATTCAGAATTCACATGTATTTTAAGCAGTGAAAAGCTGCTTTGTATTTAAGCAGAGTAATGTGGCCATAGTGTTTTGAGCTACTTTCTAATGACCAGTTATTTTGCATTAATGTCCATATTTGTTGGAGAGCTTCTAACTGACACATAGGCTTGCAACACTTGAAATAAACCTAGTTAATGTAATGAAATATTCTTATAATCCAAAGGACATACTTGTTAAGTGGTCAATGCCACTTATGTGGAATTATATGGCATTTCATAGATAGAGCATCGTAATAGAAGGGTGTGCTTCCAATCATAAGAATCACTGTGGCAAACAGTGACTCTGACTATACATTTCCAGGAAAGAGGCCAATCCAACTGTATAAGTGAAATTCATTTTTTTATATTCTCAGAGATGTTGTGTTTTATATGACCCAGTGTTCAAGGAACATCTTGATCAATGTAAAGCCTGTACATTTGCAAAAAATATTCAATCTATTCACTTCATTCCTATTTCCACAAACCAGCATATGAGTCAATCAAGGTTCTCTCCACTTACCCCCCTTCAGACTAGATTATTCTTCCTTGAACCAGGTACTGTTTTTCCTCACAGAGTTCTATTGGATTAAGCATAGATGAAATACATCACCAAACCCTCTGTCCAAAATATATCACTACTAGCAGTTTTTGCTTCTATGTTTGTTTTTGTTTCCATTGTTTTTGTAGTTTGTCATATTTCAACATTCTTTTGAGTTTGTGGATTCAAATTGCTGAAACTCATACAGCAGACATCAGCTTTGATATAGTGTTTCCTCTTGTCCCCTTTTGATGGTCTTGCATTTTCAGCTGTTAAATTACAAAAAAAAAAAAAAAAAGTAAAGACAAATTAATGCATCTTGATTACAGTGTTACATTTTAGAAGTAACATTAGGTAAAATGCTGAAGAAAAAGAATATGGAATCAAGAAACATTAAGATGTGATTATTCTTCTGGTCCTTTAACTACTGTTTAAATATTCAAAATTACTTGATCTCTCTGAAAATCAAACTTGCCTTTGAAAACAAGAAATGCTATCCTTTACTGATTTGTTATAATATTAAAATGCCATATGTAAAACAACTAACACATTTCACATAGGAGTACTGAAAATTAATTTTGGCTACTATGTCATTCATGCAGTCTCTAGCTTGTGATAATCAGGACTAAGCAAAATCAGAGAATGTTTTAAGTATCTGTGTTAAATGTATCCATATATAGAGATAAAATACAGATTGGTAAATTGATAGGTACTTAGTATAGATAGATACAGGTATATTGATAGAGAGATAATGAAGGGATAATTACATAGAAGAATGATAGATAAAAATTATATACAGAAGTATATTTTATATTTTAATCAACTAATTAATTTATAAAATTGAAATATAAAAATTTCAAAGAGTCAAAATATGTTTCATTAAAATATAGAAAATGCAGGATCTTCGTAATTTTGCTTGAAACAATTTTAAATCAATTTCATTACAAATGAGAAATTAGTGGAAAAGAGAATTGTATATAGTTGACACACTAAATATTTATCATTGTATGACTAGGTATGAGAATGAAGTTGAGACATTATAAAATTATAGTGGGACCTATTTGTGGTTGAACTAATGATTTTTGTCTAATCTGTCCAGGATAATGCGTTAGGAAGAAGAGGATAGGGAGATGGACTAATCAGACCACTGGAGTTGACTTTCTTCTCCTGGGGCTATTTCACCACATTCAAGTTGCCAATCTTCTCTTCTCCCTTATGTTCTTGAGGTTTATTGTGACACTTGTTGTAAATATTATGATGATTATTCTTATTTGGTTGGACTTTTGACTCCATACCCCTATGTACTTCCTTCTCAGCCAACTTTCCATCATGGACCTCTTGCATAACTCTACTATTGTCCCTAAGATAGCCATTGATTTCCTGTCTGGGAAGAATACCATTTCCTTTATTAACTGTGGAATTCAGCTCATCCTCTTCACTACACTTTTGGGAACAGAGTGCCTTGTACTGTCAGTCATGGCTTATGACCGCTATGTGGCTATATGTCATCCTCCCCGTTACTAAGTTCTCACGCACCCCACCATCTGTGCCTACATGGTGGCTGGTACCTGGCTGGACTCACGGCTCAATGCCTTGATCCATATCATATTTACTCTGAATCTCCCTTTCGGTGCTTTTCTGGAAATTCATCATTTCTTTTGTGAGGTCTCAGCTCTCCTGAAACTTGTTTGTGCTGATACATCTCTTTATGAAAATGGGCTTTATGTCAGTGGGATTGTGTTCTTCCTCATTCCAATATCTGCTATCATGGCCTCATATGGGCTGATACTCTCCAGTGTTTTGAGATTAGGATCAAACCTTGAGATGAGAAGGGTTTTGGCAACCTGCTCCTCCCATATGATTGTGGTGTCTTTCTTCTATGGAACAGCCATCTTCAAGTACTTTCTTCCCAAAGTGTATCTCTGCTGAGAAGGATGAAGTAGTGGCCATCTTCTATGATATTGTCACCCCCATGCTCAACCCCCTCATCTACAGCCTGTGAAAAACAGAGGTGACTGGAGCCCTCAGGAAAGTCCTAGGAAGGTAAACCTACTTTAAAAATGATAGCTATTGAGAAAAATACATGAGAGAATATACCTCATATACAGAAAGGTATCACTATAACTGATAGACCAGATACAACAAGCAAACTGCTACTTTTCTGGACACAATTCATAGACAAATTCCTTCAATCCACTCTTGATAAAATGATATTAAACCAGTCCAGTCCTTGCTGTTGAGCCTCATGTGCACTTCAAAGAACTATTAAACAGTATGCTTTGTGTCAGAAGATATCCAAAATTTGCCAGTGCTATCATACAATTGGTTACATAACTATCTTGTGATATTAGACATCAGGAAATAAGCACAACCATGATGATATTGACTCTATGCTGTATTTTACACTTATTGTCCTTAAAGAGTAGTATTAAAATATTGTAACATGATTTAAAATAAACATTAGTAATAAGTTGCTCATGACATAAGTTTCTAACTCTTAAGGTTACATTTAATTCTGAGTATGGCCTAAAACATATTTTATGGAACAATGATCCTTTAATAAGAGAGGAGGAGATGTTTAATATTTATGAGCTAAAATAAATTGAAATTGTATAAAAGGTGTGCCAGCAAAAAATTCTTTATTTTGCATCCTAACATCATCTTCAGCTTCTTTATTTCTCTTTTGTCATGTTCACTAGATATCTAGTATTTTAAAACTAATATACTTCAAGTAACAATAACCCTAAATTACATCAACTAATGTGGGTTAAAGATTTTCTATTCTTCTTTCTATCACCCATAGGCAAATCTCTAATCCACACAATAGGATATCTGGGTCCTCTACTTAAATGCAATGAAAAAAACTAATTGGGTAAGTTTGAACATGTGACACCTTGTTGTTAGATCTCTGCTATTTGTACCTATGCTTATTCAGAAACTGATTCTCCTTCCTTTCTATGTGGGGTTTTGGCAAACTGTCTGTAAGGGAAACCTAACCGAGAGTGAAACATAGAAATATGTTATACCACCTAGCCAAACATTTACTCTACCTCACCACAATTACTGGTATAGAAATGAGCACAATATAAATTCAGGATTCTCATTATTCTTTCCAGGGAATTTTTATAATTTAAACCATATAACAAATCAGGGAGTCCAAATTTCCCTTTTAAGGTACACGTTTTTCTTGTTGAAGACTTGTTAGCCCTTCAAATCATTTTAAAGCACATTGAATCAATATTTTTAACTGGCAATTTTCACATACAAATAGAAATTTATAATGGAAAATATTGCAAAATGTGCAATGAGTAGACCCCTGTTGCTATCCAGGAAGAGTCTCCAATCATTTGACACTCTCCTCAACTGTCCAATGCTTATCCATGTCTATTATTAGCAAGGACTCTGTGAACACTGAGTTTCCTGTGTCTTTTATAATTATAGGTCAACTATTTCATGAGGAATGATTCATAAGTAGAGCACTCCAAGTCACAGAGGCCGGTGCCCATCCTTCACTGGAGGCACAAGCCACCTCAGGAGCTGGAATTGAAAGCTCCACTTCCCAAAAACGGGGAAGGAAGAGAGGGTTGGGCACCAACTTCAGCTATTGATTAGTATATTCAGTGGGCTAAAGTATAATAACAAGAACAGCTAAAGTTTGAACCTGTCCAAGTCAGAAAGAGGCCAGTAGCTGCCATCTTACTCTGTGTCTAACACGAGGGGAAGTGGGGCTGACTGAAAATCACAGCACTGGAAGAGACCGGCTCTTTTCCATCTAAATCAGATTATAGCTCTAGCCTAAGCCCCATGCCACCTCAGACAGGGAGGAAGCTGGGAGGAGCTGCACCAGTCTCTCTGGGAAATTACAGGCCATGCCTCAGAGGCCGATAATTATCCTGCTCTGGTGGCGCAAGCCTCCCCAGAAGCTATTCTGTGGCAGTGTTGCAGCAGACAAAACTTAGATGATGAGAAATCCCAGCATGCACTCAGAGAGATGGAGGAACAGAGTTTTATTATGCAAAGGCCCAGAGGAGAGTCAAGTTTACCAAAAATCTGAGCCCTGGGCATTGGCTTTCCTGGGGTTATATAGGTTTCTGTTTATTGGCTAGTGGGTTGCTGGGCAAGCAGGCAAATTCCTGAAGCAAGCAGGCAGGCAGGGTTACAGAATCAAAGGTGCAAGTTTAGCTTATCTTCCTAAAGCAGTGGGCCTCAGGAGGAGAGGAGTAGAGTCACTAACTTTGCAGATTCTAAACAAAAGGGGGAGGAAGGCACTTATGTCCTTAAGTTGTGGATTCCAGGACAGAAAGAGTGGAGGGACAGTTATGTTCTCAAAGCTGTGGGTTTTTCCTAACAAGGAGGAAAGAATGCTGTTAAAGAGGCAGCAGCAATTTTTCCCAACAGCATGAATTGGAAGCTCCACTTCCCCCAAACAGGGGAGGAAGATATGGTTGGCCACTGATTCCAGCTACTGATTAGTCAGTTTGACTGGATAAAATATAACTGTAAGAACAGCTGAATATTTAACCTGTCCAAGTGGGAAGGAGGCTGGTAGCCGCCATTTTGACTACACCCACAGCATGAGGGGGAGCAGAGCTGACTGAAAATTATGATGATGGTAGAGACTGATTTCTTTAACTGAGATTGGCCTGCAGCCCTAGCCTAGGCTTCATCCCCACCTCAAGCAGGGAGAAAGCTGGTAGGCTCTGCAAAAGCCTATCCTGTTGACTGTAGGTACATTTGACTGACACAGACTGAATAATCCAAAGTCTACTGGGGCAAGTGTGGTCATAATGCACCTGCAATTCATGATTACTGCCCACACCTGCAGCTCCATCCCCACCCCAGGCAGGGGAAAAGGGGTGTAAAGCTTCATCTGCCTCTTTGGGCAACTACAGTCTAGGCCTGCATGACTTGGATTATTCCACTCACCTGTGGCTCTGTCCCTACCCCTGGCAAAGGAGAAATTTGGGAGAGGCTTCATCGGTTCTTGAGGTACTGAGGAAAGCTTAAGCCTCCACAGCTTACAGCACCAACTACATCCTTGGCTCCTACTACACAAACAACAATGGAAAAGGACAGGAAGCCTTAAACTAAAGAGAAAAACTGCACCCAGAATGAATACGTTAGTAAACCAGATGCCAAGACAACAAGAAAAAATTATAATCCACCAAGAAACAGGAAGATATGGCCCATTTAAAGGAACAAGATAAGCCTCCAGATGACATAAATGAGTTGAGGCAACTAATCATATATGTTCAAACAAATGTCCTGAATAAATTCAATGAGATGGCTAAAGAAATTAAGAATATTAAGAAGACATTGGATGAACACAAAGAAGAATTTGAAAGCATACGTAGAAAAAATAGCAGATCTTATGGGAATGAAACGTGTAATAATTTTAATTTAAAATACACTGGAATCATATAATAGCAGATTTGAGGAGGCAGAAGAAAGGATTGGTGAGTGTAGCTGTTGGGCAATTTGATGTAATTATGAATTCCAAAAATATAATTGGATCATGCTTGGAAACTGATCTGTTAATCTGGGTGCAGGAAGAAAATATAAAAGGCATCACAAAGAACAGAGTTGTAGCAGTTTTTGAGAAGGAGTTTTGATGTTGGAGTTCTGATGTTGGAGAGAAGGCCCCAGGAGAAGAGAAGTGAGCCATTCACCTGATAGTCTACATCTGAACTTGTGGAGGAACCAAAGGCGCAAAGCCCAGAGAGAAATGCAGCCCTGGGAAGAGAGGAACTAAAGAAGCCTGAACTCTGGCAAACGGCAGCAGCTGTCTTGCCCCAACATGTGACAATGGACTGTGGTGAAAGAAGAAACTTAACGCTTTATGGCCTGGTACCTGTGGACTTCTCCCCCAAATAAATACCCTTTATAAAGACCAACCCATTTTTGTCCGACTAATACAGTGAGCTTGAAGAAATTGCCCTTGAAAGTGAACATAGAAAAGAACAGATGAAGAAAAGATTGGAAAAACTTGAACAAGGTCTCAGAGAACTAAACCACAGCAAGAGATGTGCAAACATACATGCCATTGGTGTCCCAGAAGGAGAAGAGAAGGGAAAAGGGGCAGAAAGACTTCTGAAGAAATAATTGTAGAAAATTTCCCAACCCTTTTGAAGAACATAGATATCCATGTCCAAGAAGCACAACATACTCCAATCTGAAAAAAACCCAAATAGGTTTAGGCACATCCTAATCAGATTGTCAAATGCCAAAGACAAAGAGAGAATTCTGAGAGCAGCAAGAGAAAAGCAATGCGTAACATATAAAGGATACTCAATAAGATTAAGTGCTAATTTCTCACCAGAAACCATGGTGGAAAGAAGATAGTGGTATGATATATTTAAGATAATGCAAGAGAAAAACTTCCAGGCAAAGATCTTATATCTGGCAAGATTGTCTTTCAAAAATGAGGGTGCCAACAAGAAGGATAATTTAGAGGAAATGGACAAGTTTCTAGAAACTCACAAACAGCCTACATTGATGAAAGAAGAAATTGATGAACACAACAGTCTAATTACAAGTAAGGAGGTAGACTCAGTAATCAAAAACCTCCCAACTAAGAAGATCCCAGGACCAAATGGCTTCACAGCTGAATTCTACCAAACATTCCAGAAAGAGCTAACACCAATTCTGCTTGTGCTTTCCCAAAAAACAGAAATAGAAGTAATATTGCCTAACTCATTCTATGATGCCAAAATTACCCTAATACCAAAAAAAGATAGCACAAGAAAGGAAAATTACAGGCTAATTTCTCTAATGAACCTAGATGCTAAAATCCTCAACAGAATACTTGCTAATTGCATTCAACAACATATCAAAAAGATTATACACCCTGACCAAATGGGTTTCATCCTGGGTATACAAGGATGGTTCAATATAAGAAAATCAATCAATGTAATACACCACATGAACAGATTGAATGAAAAAAATCACATATTCATCTCTATAGATGCAGAAAAAGCATTCGACAAAATACAGCCCTCTTACTGATAAAAACACTACAAAAGATAGGAATTGAAGGAAACTTTCTGAATATGATAAAGGGTATATATGAAAAACCCAAAGCTAACATCATTTTTAATGGTGAAATGCTAAAAACCTTCCCTCTGAGATTGAGAACAAGACAAGGATGCCCACTATCACCACTCCTATTTAACATTGTCTTAGAAGTACTTGCATGAGCACTGATGCAAGAAAAGGACATAAAAGGCATGCAGTTTGGAAAAGAAGAATTAAAAATTTAATTATTTGCAGATGACATGATCCTATACATAGAAAGCCCTGAGAAATCTACAACAAAGCTTCTAGATCTTATAAAGGTATTCAGTAATGTTGTAGGCTATAAAATCAATGGTCAAAAATCAGTAGCATTTCTGTACACCAATAACGACCAATCTGAGGAGGAAATCAAGAAAAAAAATACCATTTACAATAGTAACTAAAGAATCAAATACCTAGGAATAAATTTAACTAAAGATGTAAAGGACTTATATACAGAAAACTACACAACACTGTTAATGGAAATCAAAGAAGACTTAAAAAATGGAAAATATTCCACGTTCATGGATAGGAAGACTAAACATCATCAAGATGTCTATCCTACCCAAACTAATCTACAGATTTAATGCAATCCCAATAAAAATCAACACTGTATTTTTTAAGGAACTGGAAAAACTAACCACGAAATATATTTGGAGAGGTAAGAGGCCCCGAATTGCCAAAGACATATTGAAAAAGAAAAATGAAGTTGGAGGTATCACATTACCTGACTTTAAAACATACTACAAAGCTACAGTGATCAAAACTGCATGGTATTGGCACAAGGACAGACCTACTGACCAATGGAACTGAATTGAGAATTCTGATATAGAGCCTCGCATATACAGTCATCTGATATTCAACTAGGACACAAAGCCCACTCAGTTGGGAGAGAATGGCCTCTTTAACAAGTGGTGCTTGGAGAACTGGATATCCATATCCAAAAGAATGAGAGAAGAATACCATCTTACACCTTATACAAAAATCAACTCAAGATGGATCAAAGATCTAAATATAAGAGCCAAAACCATAAAAACCTTGGAAGATAATGTAGGGAAGCATCTACAGTACCTTGTAATAGGAAATGGTTTCATTAACTTCACAGCCAAAGCACGAGCAGCAAGAGAAAAAATAGATAAATGGGATCTCCTCAAAATTAAAAAGTTCTGCACCTCAAAGGATGTTATTAAGAAAATAAAAGGCAGTCTACCCAATGGGAAAAAATATTTGGCAACCATATATCTCATAGGAGCCTAATATCCTGCATATATAAAGAAATCCTACACCTTGAAAATAAAAAGACAAACAACCCATTTAAAAAATGGGCAAGTGACCTGAAAAGACACTTCTACAAGGAAGAAATGCAAATGGCTAAAAAGCACATGAAAAAAAGCTCAACATCGCTAGCTATTAAGGAAATGCAAATCATAACTACAATGAGAGACCATCTTACACCCATCAGAATGGGAGATATTAAAAAAACAGCAGAATATAAGTGTTTGGGAGGATGTGGAGGAATAGGAACCCTCATCCACTGCTGGTGGGGTTGTTGAATAGTTCAGCCACTGTGGAGGACATTTTGGCGATTCCTCAGAAAACTAACAATTGATCTTCCATATGACCCAGTGATTCCACTACTGGGCATATACACAGAAGAATTGAAAACAAAGACACAAACAGATATATGCACACCAGTGTTCATAGTGGCATTGTTTACAATTGCCAAAAGTTGGAATCAACCCTGGTTGCCCATTAACAGATGAATGGATAAGCAAAATGTGGTACATACATACAATGCAATATTACTCAGCTGTTAGAAGGAATAAAGTGCTAACACATGGAATAACATGGATGAATATTGAAGACTTTATGTTGAGTGAAGCAACTCAGGCATTGAAGGATGAACAGTTTATGACCTCACTGATTTGAATTGAGGAAAGTGAACAATCTCTGAGAAGCACTGTCTGAAAGACAGGTTAACAAGGGAGAGAGAGAGAGAAGAGTAGGTTGTGAGCCATTACCCATATGGACATAATCTATGGTAAAGTGATAGAATATAGTTACATAGTGAAGGATAGGAAAGGTGGGTAGTGATATTACTGGGTTTGCTGGTGCAGGTTTAACAGGTGGGTAGATTAGGAAGGCAGGTTAGAATACCCAGTGCATGTAAATATGAATCTTGTCATCCCATGAGCCAAGACAGGGGAGCATCTTATGCCCCAGGCGGATAGGGAGGAAGGAACAGAAAAGATCAAATGGGGTATTTAGTGGTCATGGCAAATGTTTTTCATTACCTTACAGTAATGGACACAGAACATGGTAAATATCATCAAAAATATTAAACTGTACCGTCTAAAATGTAAAATATACTGTAAACCACTGACAATGTTTAGTAGCTATGTTTCACTATCTGTTTAACAGTTATAAAAATGCTACCATCCACACACACAAAAAAGTTTTAGTATGGGGTGGGGATGGGGGAGGGAGGTTGGGTATATGGCAATCTCTAGTATTCTGTGTGTGACATGGCTGTGACCTAAAACTTCTTTGAAATCTAAATGAAAATTTTGGAGACATTGGGGAATGAGTGGGGGAAGGTGGCATGGTACACACTGGACATCTGATAATTCAGTGATAAAAGGATAAAAAATAGAAATAAAATAATTATAATTTAAAATAAAAATAAAAAATAGAAAAAAACTTTTTCTTTTGTTTTTTTCCCTTTTTTCTTTTTTAATAACCCAATCTGTTAATTTTATTTTTAGTTCTTTTTTTCTGAGTTTCCTTATATTTTATCTCTTGCATTTAAGCTTATGACTATTATTTCATTCTCCTATTAATTTTATTTGGTTATAATATGGGCTTCATCTTCAAGGAAGGTTTAGGTCACAGAAGGGTTACAATGCGGCTTGCAGAGGATCATTGGTTGGGGATGTCTGGGATGGGGGATTCATGGGAATAAGTTCATCTGAAGATACATGAAAGATATATAAGATTGTTCAAATGATCGAGGGATTGGGCATGGTCATGGTGGGTAGACAATCACTCAATAAATGAGGGAATACTGAATTCCCAGCCTGGAGAGCTCTACCACATTTTCCAAGGGAGCAGCAACAGTCCCCCGAGTGCAGAGGCAATGTCTGGGAAAAGAGGATGGCCCACTGTTGGGTTCTTGTTATTGATTACTAGCCTTATGAGTCTATGCTCTTGTAATTGAAACTTGGCCTACTGTTATGGGGTGCTTAAGAGTTGCCACCTGAGAGTTTCCTTGTTGCTTTTATGTGGCCTCTCTCTAACCCAAACTCACCATATGAATGCATTACCTTCCCCGCAACGTGGGACATGACTCCCAGGGATGAGCCTCCCTGGCAACGAGGGACTAATACCAAGTGCCAACTGGAAACACGACTGGTAAAAAACCTTGAATAAAAATGGGAAAAGGTAAAGACAAATGAGTTCATGTGGCTAAGAGACTTCAATGAGAGTCAGGAGGTCATCCCAGAGGTAACGCTTACGCACACCTCAGTAGGAGCTCATAGAACACCAAAGTGGATATCATCCCACACAGAGGGACTCCTGAGGGCTCTGGAGACACCCTGGTCCTATATAAGGGGGCATAGCCCCAGAGACTGATGACTTATCAGTGGGCTCTACGATGGAATCTGTACTCCTGAGAGTGACAGAGTTGGACTCATATAAGTCCTCTCTGCACGTGGTCCATCAGCCCCTTCTATTCAAATCTATATGTGAGGCTGGGGTTTGTAGGTGTCCTTCCAGAGACTTGAGCCTCTTGCCTGCCTATGTGCCAACTGTGCCTGGAATCTTGGTGGAGCTGCAACTCCTACTCTACAGCTCAATGGACTCATCCAAGTCACCTGGTGAGGAGATGACGATGATGGACAATGCCCATCCCAAGGAATGGAGAGAACATGCAGCTGCAGGCAGGATAATCCCATCCACCATATCCATGGGATATAAGCCCACTCTCACTTGGAAATGGAGTGGACATCACCATTCCAGTCCCTTCAGGATTGGGGGAAGAGCTATGGACTAGAGTGGACTTAATGGTGGTCTGTTGTGGACATATTGGGATTCAAGCAATGGAAGAAATTATAACAGTGCGGTAAGGCCAGTGGCCACTAGATGCTTTCATGCAGGGAGGGGAATGACAGTTGTAATACAGGTTTTTTTCCAGGACTTGGGGATTGTCCTGAGTGATGTTGTGGCGATGGATATAGGCCATTTTATGCCAGCGAATACCATGCAGAAATGTTTGGGTGAGAGTGTGGTCTACAGTGTGAACTGTGGTCTATGCTTAGTGGCAATGCCCCAGGATGTGTATATCCATTGCAGGTGATGTGCCACACTAATGAAAGATGTTTATGTCAGATGTTATGGGAGATATGGTAGGTGGAGATCATGGGAATCCCTGTAATTTTTTTGTAACTTTTATGTAATCTAAGCATCTTTTTAAATATATATGAAAAAAAATAATAACATTTATGTAAGTGAATGCACATATATGCATATATATCTATATATCATTTTACAAATATTGGTTTGTATTGTGAAAAATTTGATTTTTACCCACAATAAAAAAAAAATAACTAAATAAAAGGACATCTGAGAAAATAAATAAATAAATAAATAAATAAATAAATATCTTTTAAAAATACATTAAAAATTATATATATATATATATATATGACCAATTCCTAACCCCTAGTCCTCATCAAAATGATACCTTTTAAAACTACAATCTTTTAAATTATTATTAGGAATTTTGTGATAAACTGGAAATTGTGGCCAGTATAACTGGCATCCTTATAAAGATAGTAAATTTGGACACAGGCAGAGAAGCCACATATCAGAAGCAGATAATTGAATTTTGAGTTATACCATGAAATGCCACTGCCAGAACCTTACAGATGTCAGTGAATGCACAGCTTTGTCAACACATTGATAATGGAACTCAAGTGTCCAGAAATGTGTATTGAGCCTTCAATAAATTCCTGGGGTATTTAGCAACCCAGTCTGTTTTAGTTTATTAGGCCAGCTGTAGGAAACTAAGACATTCCCTACCATATCCAGAAAGGAAAAAACTCATATTTATTTGCCTTTCATGCAACAATGTATGAGAATATTTGTTTTACTTTCTGCTTTGTTAACATTTTATAGTAGCTCGTCAAAATATATTTAAATTTGTATTTTATTGAAAATTATAACCATATTAAATACATATTTCCCCATTTTAAAAATTGTGTGTTCAACTTTGCTATTTGTTTTGTGTGAGTGTTAATATTAATTTTGGCATGTAAATACTTCTTAGCACTTTTTCATGGAGAGATTGTTTATTTTTTCTGCTACCTCATCACATTAAATAACTGGATAGAGTTTCATATGATTTTAGAAGATGATTATGTACTTTAGCTTGAAATATGAATAGTAGGCCATCAAAAATTCATTTTGGAGTTAATTCTATGAAATAGATATGATCCATAGAAAATCAATATAATCTCAGAAGAGTGAACTGGATAGTCTCTTTAAATTTATTTATCTATACAGGAATGCAGAAAATGTGAAATCCCAAGGATAGATGTGATGAACTTCGACCATTATTTTAGTCAACTGTTATGTGAAGCAAAAAAATATATATTTGCAGCCCTGCTTAAGAAAGATTACTTGCAGACACTGGTGTTAAACATGTACTAGTGTTTAATCACATTCCTTAATCTTTTCATTTAAGACAACATGTCTACTACATTTTTATCAATTTGGGATCTTTCTGAAGAAGATTTTGTTCTGTTTAGATACTGGGAAGTATTCTGCAAGGGGTTGATCTTCAAGTTGTTAATCTTAGACCTGGCCTGGAGGTTGCACATAAACTTCCTTCCCCTTCCTCTACTCCAAGGCTTCCATGATAATCAATATCTGTCTGCAGGTTCATGTGGACATCCGCTGAATCTCTTCCTCTGGCTGTGACAGAGATGTGTCCTCAGGCTCCCTGTATCAAAGAATACAAAATATGAGGCATGGAAGAGCAGCCACCTGCCCACAGCGATGACAGGGGGAGGAGATGACATGGACACAGGCTTCTGAGGGCCTAATCAAAGAACATAGAAGGAGAGCCTTATGCCTTCAGATATGCACTCCTGTATGAATACGGCTACAGTAGATGGAAATGGAAATTCATAAAATGAAGACTTATCATTCAAAATGAAAAATGATTCAAGTGAGATTGACCTAGGGCTGCTCAAAGGCAGCAAAGTACTGCCATATTTGAGAGCATCACTAAGGAGAAATTCAGCTTCAGGGGCAGAGCTGGGAATTTGCCCTGTACTCTGGTAGAATAGCGCTTTGCCGAGGTTTTCCCTCAATTGGGCAAAGTTCTGTCAGGGTCCTGGCTGGGAAAAGAGCCTAAGGCCACTGACCACATCAGAGGTCCATACCTCTGGCTATCATAATTACCCTGCCATGAAAAAATGAATTTGCTGCAGTTAGAAATGGGAATTTCTGGAGATGAAATTCCAAGTGCTTTCCTCAAGGGGAGGGGCTCGGAGTCAGAACTGTCTAGCCTGCATTACATGTTTCAGAAACACTGTATGTGTGTCCTGGAGAATTCCTGAATGATGAGGCAAAGTATGTTTTCTTTGACTCTTTGAATCCCATGTTTCAGAGCAAACAAGTGTACAAAGTGCATCCGATGATATGCATTTTATGTTACTGGGATTACTGGCTCCAGGAGCTCCTGAATTAATAAATCTTTTATGACATTTTTAAGGTTCAGGCAGAACAATAAAAACAGTGAGATTTATTTTAAAGATTGCCTTAGAATGATTTATTTCACATTAAAGTCTATATGAAAACAATGTGGCCATTAAATTCTTGCTTTGGTTTATAGGATTCAACAAAATTAGAGTGAGTGCAATTTAAATTCGACAAACTGTGTCATCCAGAAGGGTGATTTCTGAGTTTGTTTAATTTGAGCTTGAAAAATTCAGAATTGGAAGAGTAATTCGGAAGCTTCCTGACATACACTATTTAAATATTAGATTAGGACCCTGTTTAACATAAAATTTTTCACATATCTTCCTTTCTCATTCTAAAAGACTCCTGTCCAGATTGCTCTTCATCGAATGGAGGTGCAGTTTTGTAAAACCACCTTCTTCCCTGCTGTGAGCCTTGCTGCATTCATGGGAAGCTGCGACTATTTCTGCATTTTGTAAAATAATTTTGGTCTGCAGGAAAGAAAATTTGTGGTGTATTTTCTCATATCTCTTTCCATCCACTGGAAACAAAATTTAAAAAGAGGCCTTATGGTGAAAGTTGAAATATTAAATTTTGAATGGTCTTTCTCCAATTAGGAAACATAGGGTTATCAAAATAAAAATGAGCTTGAAAATATTTGACGAAGCTCAGTTACAGAAAGGCAATTCAAGTATTTCCATTATAGAAAGTTCTCATTTTCTAGGGTTTTTTTTTTTTAAGATTTTATTTATTTATTCATTTATCCCCCCCTTGCTGCTTGTGCTCGCTGGGTCAGCTAACCACGCCGTGCGGGCGGGCTTGCCTTCACCAGGAGGCCCCGGGAACCGAACCCGGGGCCTCCCATATGGTAAACGGGAGCCCTACTGATTGAGCCACAGCCGCTTCCCATTTTCTAGGGTTTGAGATAGCTTTTACACTAAGAAATTTTTTTTGCAGTAACTCCTCTTGATAACTTTGATAAGGGTCATTTAGGAGTTATCCTTGTGTATACATCTTTAAAGAATCCCAAAGTAAGGATTAAAAAATATTTTTGAGATTATTTACTGCTTATATCAATTTCTACTGTGTGCTTAATTACTATGCTGTTTGCTAATTTAGTATTTTGGAAAAATGAAAAGTAAAACCTGTTCTTTAGCTAATAAAGATCTTATTTAAAAATTGATATTGTAGAAATATTTAAATATTTAAAGTGTCTGAAACTTTTTTCTGATGGATATAAGCAAACAGAGAAATATTTACTACATAAAATGTCACAAATATCATTCAGAACAGCACAATTTTAGGGCATGTTAATGAAAACCTACACTCACCTTCCCCAACCTGACCTTTCTTTGAAAATTCTCTACTCCAATCTTTTCTGGTCAAGAAGATGAGACTCCCTCACCTCCAGAACCCAAGTTACAGCAATGGTTTTCCACAGTTAGGGTAGGTCAACAGCATTTCCCATCCTACTTTGGTGCCATGATGCAGAAGCTCTATTCCAGGCCAGGACAGCTAAGACACTAGGGTCTTTTTTCTTCCACTGATAAGGTGAAAGCTCTCCTTTGGGAAGGGCAGACTGAGATACTAGACTTTTATATATTTTTATATATTTTTGTTAGTGCAGTTGTGAGCTTACAAAACAATCATGCATAAAATGCATAATTCACATAAATCACCCTTCCACCAACACCTTGAATTGTTGTGTAACATTTGTTATAGATTATGAAAGAACATCATCAAAATATTCCTATAAACTATGGTCTATAGCTTAATTTGGTATATTTTTCCATATGCCCCCCTATTAATAACACCAAGTATTTGTATTGTATTTTTGTTATAGTTCATGAGAGAATACTGTGATTCTCTCCATCATCCACCACATTATTCACTGGGTTATACAGTTCCATGCCTTTTACAGTCCATACAAAGTGTACATTCAGTGGCTTTCAGTTTCCTCACAGTCATTACCTCAGTACATTTTTGAATGTTTTCCTTAGTCAAAAAAAAATTCTCATACCCCCCTATTATATACCCTTACCATTGATATAAGATATTGTTTCACATTGGTGCAAGAATATTACACATTGCTGTTTAGCTATAGTTCTTAGCAACTTTTTTTATATAAGCAGGCAAAGGTCTAGGTGAAGAGTGAGCAAACTTTTCTATAAAGGGCTGAATAGTAAATATTTTAGGCTTCATGGGTTATCTGGTCTCTGTCATTATAACTATTTAGCTCTTCTGTTATAGTGAGAAAGCAGTCATAGTCAACTAATGAGTGGTTGTTCTCCAAAAATACTTTATTTACAAAAACTGATGGGAGTCATATTTGGCTCATGGCCTGTACTTTGCTAACCTTTGGTTTAGCTGTGTGGTATTTTGTTGTATGGATATACTCTAATTGATTCAACAAGTCCATTATTAATAGATGTTAATTTTTTTATTACAAGTAATTCTGCACAAAGAGCCTTGCAATCCTTGCTTACTTTTATAAATATATATGTGGGAGAAATTCCTAGAAGTGGAATTTCTAGGGCAAATATATACATATTTTTTTTCAGAAATTTCCAAATCACTTTCCATAGAGGTTATATCAGCTTACACTTACTGGACCCCTTTTGTCAGATGCAAACTATGAAGAAAAGATCTTATCACTTCTGTCCCCTATCAATTTCATAGTGCAGTGTTGCACTTTAAAAGCACATGTCTGCCATCTCCACTCTCACCTCTAGATAAGTAGAGCAAAATTTTACCCTGGAGGATGGGCAGTCAGCAAGAACAAAGATCTTTGAGCTCTCCAAAAGAAGTGCACACTCCATATTCAGAGTATAAGGAAATTCAAGTCTAATGTTGACGTTGATAAGAATGCATATATTGTGGTTATCAATTAGATACTGTGGTTAAAAATTAATGAAGCTAGTATGTCAGTGTTATCCACACTTAAAACAGTAGAAGAGCTAGAAGTTTATTTAAGCAGGTTCCAGCAAGTGAGCCTGGTCATAATTAGATCAGACTGAGGAATAATTTATATCTTTATTCACTGCCAAAAACGAAACAGAAAATCATGAACAATTAGTGAAGCTGAACCTGTGAGTATGATACTCATATAGAGAGGGAAGATAAGAAATATTATCACAGTTACCTCATTGTAAGGATGGTTAGAGAAAATTGTGCATGCTTAATGTTGCACACTCTGAAAATGATATAGAGGCTGTATACTGCAGAGAAATAGATTTCAATGAATTTGTTCAGTCAGGTCAGAAAATAATTAACAAGGAAACAACATCAAAAACCAAAAAGGGATAAAGTTGCCATTGTGCAGAATGACCACATTATCTAAAAGATCTAATTTTCAAACTAATGATATATTTAAATAATCAGTATATATGACCCATAAGTACACACACTAACTTATAAAAAGAAGTTAACAGAAACTGCCCTTTAGGCATCCCAGATGTTACATTTACAAAGACATTAAAGCAGCCATTATAAATAGGTTAAAAATTAAGGAACCATGGTTAATATGGTAAAGGAAGGTATGATGAAAAGGTACTAAAATTGCTAAAAGAACAAATATCAATAAACACAACTTATTTATTTTATATTTTGAAATGAAAATGATAATGTAAATTATGATGTTGAAAATTATGATAGATGAAATGAAAAATTCCTTAGATAGATTCACAG
This sequence comes from Tolypeutes matacus, assembly GCA_026826555.1. Taxonomy (NCBI): domain Eukaryota; kingdom Metazoa; phylum Chordata; class Mammalia; order Cingulata; family Chlamyphoridae; genus Tolypeutes; species Tolypeutes matacus. Next base: position 2,527,642 of record JAKSZT010054267.1, on the reverse strand, counting down.
TTTATTTGAGCTGGGATAAGATATATTCAGAGAACATGAAGATATAATGATGAAGATTAAGCAATCTGAAGAATAGAGAATACCATTAAGCAACATATCAATGAATTCCAAGTAGAATAAATACACTTAGATACATTACAGTGAACCTAGCAAAAGTAAGCAAAGGGACAATATGAAAGCAACAGGAGAAAAATATTCTATGATGTAAAAGGAACCCAGATATGATTACAGTAGAATTCTGAGCAGAAACAAGTGAAGCCATGAATCACATTTTCAAAGGAATAAAAAAAAAAATGCTTTCAATGTCCACCAAGAATTTTATATATAGCAAAACTTTTATTCCAAGATAAAGCAATTTAAAATTAAGCACTGACATAACAAATTCTTGAAAGTCAACAGTCTTTTTGTGGCAATAAAAACTTGAACAACTAAAAATAATTATTTTCTCGGATTCATCAAAGACTTCTGGTTTTTAGAAAATTCGCCATCCCAATATATGGAGGGAAAAGAATATCACAGCTGATATTTGATTACTGGAACATTAACTAAGAAACCATAAATTCATAGAAGTACTTACGTGGTGATTTTAAAATAAATAGTTGGAACTAAATGTGGGACAGCATGTAACTGAGAGACAGATGGGTTTGACGTTTGTGGTCTCCAACTTTACTGTGGGTATTAATTACTTACCAGTTCCCCATCATGTTCTCACAGTGAAGATTGAGAACCATTGTGTGCTACATCCAGAGCCATCTGTATAACCAAGTTCTACTCCAAAGAACAATCAAAACAAAACCAGAAAAAGTTATTAGAGGCATCCTACAAAGTGAAATATTCTTTAATAGTTCCACAATCACTAGTCTTCCTGTTTTAATTTAGGAGTGAAATATCTAAGCCATTTTGAAGACTGAGATTTGATGATACAATTATAGAATGTTTCCCCTCTTCCAATCATAAACAGCTAATCAGTAGTGCATAACTATTGTAACAGTAGATTACTGCTGAAATACTGTAAGACACAGACTTTATCTCAGAAGTTCTTAGGAAACACAAACTCAACATGATACACACATTAAAAAAATAGTAATCTGAAGCCTCTGAAATAAATTACTACATATAATGCTAAACCTTAACCAACATTCTAACACGATTAACATAAAACATATGGGCATATTTAACTCAGTAACTATTACTCAAGATATCAAAGTTGTTTTTTGTCTTAGATTTCCAGACGTGCCAAGTCAATATTATGAAATGCATTGTCTTATAAAACAAGAAATGGTTGGCTCACTGTTCAAAAGAAGTTCCAAATCAATGGGTCAGCATGGCTATGCTTTCTCAAAAAAACAAGGTGGTAGCCAAGGTACCCTCAAGATTGAATCATAGGCCTCGCACTTCCTGATGACTAGGTTTGATGGCCCTCTCTTTTGGACATAAGAAATCCCCTCTGATTAGCCATATGTTTCCATGGTTCTGCCCTTGATTTAGTTTCTCCTTCAAATCATTCCCTCTTCATCCCTTTCAATACATACTTTCAATACTTCTTCTCATAAAAATTCTCATAATCCTTGTTGGTTATGGAGGAGGTTTAAGTGGGTCAAAGTTAGAGGAGTTCTGGAAGACGGAATCAGATAAGGCAGGCAGTACTCAACTCTCTCACAAAACAGTGAAGACAGGTTGGCTGCTACCAAGGGAGTGGGAGGGAGCATTCCCTGGGAGAAAGAAGAGTCTGAAAAAGGGTGGAGAATGGTTTCCTTGTGGTGAGTGTGGTCAGTCCTTGTGGTGAGTGTGGTCAGCTGAGCTCCCTTTGAATCTCAGAAGGGACCTGGATCCAAGGGGGAAAAGAGAGGGGAAATCTGCTCAGGCAGGCTGTCATACCCAGCTTCCCTGGGAGACAGAGGGGCTAGATTAGAGAGGGGACAAAGACAGGCTCCTAATCAGCAGATTCCAGCAGACTATAGAAGTCTAACCTGCCTGAGGGAAAGGGGGTAAATAGAACCAGATTATTTTTCTGAAGCTTAATTAAACCGCAGAGCAAATTTAGCTAAGTGCAGAAATTCTCACCTTGCATATATGAGGTCCTTGGTTTGATTCCCAGGATTCCTTAGAAAAATGATCCAGAAAGTGATCCACCAGGTTATCAGGCACCCAGCAGATACCTTATGATCAGGGAACATATGGACTTCTTTTTTTTTTTTTTTGTATTAGGTTTTCTTGGATCTGTAATTTTTTTTTAAGTTTCATTTTTTCAAAGCCTATAAAACTGTACAGCACAGACTGTAAATCACAATATAAACTTTAGACTTTGGTCAGAAGCACTGCTTCAATATTGATTCATCAATTGTTATAAATGTACGACAATAATCTAAGATATTAATAATAAGGAAACCTCATGTATGTGTGTGTGTGTGTGGGGGGGTATATGGGAATTCCCTATACTTTTTGTGTAATTTCTCTGTAAGTCTAAAACTTCTTTTAAAATAAAGTTTATTATTAATTAAAAAAAAGAAGACACTGGGAGAACATAACAAAAAAATTGTAAACATACGTGAAAATATAATGGCTATCATAGAAATGAATGCCACAATTCAAGAAATCAAAAACAGACTTGAAGCACATAAGAGATGATTTGAACAGCCAGAGGAAAGAATCAGAGATGTGGAGGACAGTACAACTGAAATAAGACTGATCATGGAACAGATAGATAAAAAGATAGAAAAAAATCTACCAGGGACTCAGAGATTTTAATGACAACATGAAACACACAAACATTTGCATTATGGTCATCTCAGATGGAGAAGAGAAGGAAAAGGAGACAGAAGGAATGTTGGAGAAAATAATTGCTGAAAATTTCCCAACTTCTTTGAGGGACATGAATTTATATGTCCAGGAAGCATAGTGCACTCAAAACAATATAAATCCTAATAGGCCTACCCTAAGACATATATTTCCCAAGTTATCCAATGCTCAAGATAAATGGAGAATACTGAAAGCTGCAAGAGAAAAGAGATCCATCACATACAAGGGAAGCTCCAGAAAAGTAAGTGCTGATTTCTCATTTGAGGCAAAAAGGAAGTGGTATGACATATTTAATGTGTAAAAGAAAAAAAAATAAAGGCAAGAATTCTGAATCTAGCAAAGCTGACATTCAAATATGAGGAAGAGTTCAAAATAGTCACAGATAACCCGAAATTAAGAGAGTTTGTCAATAAGAAACTTGTGATTTAAGAAATACTAAAGGGGATTCTGCAGGTTTAAAGAACAAAAAAAAAAAGAGAAAGAGAGTTGGAGGAGGCCATAACAATAACTAAAAAGATAAAAAGAGATGTAAAAACAAAATATAGCTTACATAAACTTAAAGAATATATGGTTAATGTGAGCAATTCCTTGACAGCAATAGCATTTAATGTTAATGGATTAAACTCTCTTATCAAGAGACAAATTGGCAGAATGAATAAGGAAATATGACTCATCTATATGCTGTCTTCAAGAAACCCACCTTAGACCCAGGGACACAAGGAGGATGAAAGTGAATCATTAGAAAACAATTTTACAAAGAAACAGTAACAAAAAAGGGCAGGAGTACCTATACTAATATCAAACAAAATAGATTTTAAATGCAAAAATATTTGTAAGAGACAAAGAAGGCCAGTATATATATTAATAAAAGGTGTAATCTACCAAAAAGAAAGAACAATCATAAAAATTTATGCACCTAACCACAGTCCCTCAAATTATATGAAACAAACTTTGAAAAAACTAAGTGGAGAAAAAGATGCCTCTACAATTACAGTGGGGGACTTTAATACACCATTATCACCATTAGGCAGAACATCTTAACAGAGGATCCATAAAGAAACAGAGACTTTGAATAACACATTAGAGGATCTGGACCTAATAGATATATGGAACATTACACCCAATTATTGCAAGAAATACATTTTTCTCGAGAGCATGTGGATCCTTCTCCAGTATAGACCCCAGGCTAGGTAAAAGAACAACTCTCAATAAATTCAAAAAGATTGAAATCATACTCCATAATTACTCTGGCCACAATGGAATGAAGCTGGATATCAATGAGGGACAGAGAACCAGATAAAGCACAAAGATATAGAAGTTAAATAACACAATCTTAGACAATCAGTGGGTCAAGGAGGAAATTACAAATAAATTCAATGACTACCTTGAAATGAATGAAAATGACATCACAATCTAGCAAAAACATATGGGATGCAGCAAAAGCAGTGCTGAGAGGGAAATTCATAGACATAAATGCCATATTATAAAAGAAGAAAGAGCTAAATCAAAGACCTAACTGTACACCTGGAAGAATTACGAAAAGAACAACAAACTAACTCCAAAGCAAGTAGAAAGAAGGAAATAACAAAGATTAGAGTAGAGTTAATGAAATTGAAAATAAGAAAGGTCTAGAAAAAATAAACAAAGCTAACAGCTGGTTCTTTGAGAAGATTAATAAAACTGACAAACTCTTAGTTAGACTAAAAAAGATAAAAAGAGAGTTAATGCAAATACATAAAATAAGAAACAAGGAAGGAGATATTTCCACTGATGTCACAAAAGTAAAGAGTATCATAAGAGGAAAGTGAAAAATTGTATACCAACAAGATAGATAACTTATATGAAATGAACAAATCCCTAGAAACACACAAGCAGTGTACATTGAAGAAAAAAGAAATTGATGAACTCAACAGACCAATCACAAGTAACAAGATTGAATTAGTCATCAAAAACCTCTCAACAATGAAGAGCTTAGGACCAGGTGGCTTCACAGGTGAAGAAAATTCTGGAGTTAACCAACACCAATCATGCTTAAACTCTTCCAAAAAACAAAAGTGGTAGGAACATGCTTAATTCATTCTATAATGCCAAATCACCCTAATACCAATGTCACACAAAGATGCCACAAGAAAGGAAAACTAAAGACCAATTTCTCTAATGAAAATAGAAGCTAAAATCCTCAATAAAGTACTTGCTAATCATATTCAACAACACATCAAATGAATTATACAAAATGACAAATTGAGTTTCATCACTGATACAAGGATGGTTTAATATATGAAAATCAATGTAATACACCACATTAATAGATTAAAAGAAAAAAAAATCACATGATCATTACTATTGATGCAGAAAAAACACTCTACGAAATACAGTACCTTTCCTTATAAATACACTTCAAAATATAGAAATCAAAGGAAACTTCTACAACATGATTAAAGGCATAAATGAAAAACCCAGAACTAAGATCACATTAAATGGTGAAATCCTAAAAGATTACCCTCTAAGAGCTAGAAGAAGACAAAGATGCCCAGTGTCACTGCTCTTATTTAACATTGTTTTAGAAGTACTTTCATGAACACTTAGGCAAGAAAAACATATGAAAGGCAAGAAAATTGGAAAGGAAGAAGTAAAAATTTCACTATTTGCAGATGACATGATCCTATAAAGTTTATAGAGCTAATAAGTGAGCTCTGTAAAGTCACAGGTTATAAGATAAATGTGCAATTATCAGTAGCATTTCTGTACCCCAATAATGAGCAATCTGAGAAGGAAGTGAAGAAAAAAATACATTTACAATAGCAATTAAAATAATCAAATACTTAGGAATAAATTTAACTATAGATGTAAAGGACTTGTATGCAGAAAACCACACAACACTGTTAAAGTATATCAAAGATGACCTAAATAAATGGAAAAATATTTCCTCTTCATGGATAGGAAGAATAAACATCATTAAGATGTCTATCCCATCCAAACTTATTAACATATTTAATGCAATCCCAATAAATGTTACCACAGCATTTTTTTACTAAGTTGGAAAAGCTAACTATGAAATTTATCTGGAAGGGCAAGGTGCTGCAATAGCCAAAGACATATTGAAAAAGAAAAATGAAATCAAAGGAATCACACTACCTGAATTTAAAACATACTACAAAGCTACAATACTTAATATTCCATGGTATTGGCTCAAGGATAGACATACTGACCAATGGAACTCAAGTGAGATTTCTGATATGGATCCTTGCATACATGGTCAACTGATATTCAACTAGGCCACCAAGCCCACTCATCTGGGATAAGATGGACTCTTTAAAAAATAGTGCTTACACATCCTGGAGCCTTGTCACCATTGAGGGTGGTGGGCTACACTTGTGGGAGATATTTGTGTGGGATGTGGTGGGAGGTGTGGGAGGTGGGCAACATGGGAATCCCAGTGGGTTCCATGTAATATTTTGGGTATCTAAGCACCTTTTAAAATATATGTATATATATATATATATAAATCACATTTTTGTAAGCAAATACACATATATGCATATATATGTATATATCATTTTGCAAATGTTTGTATGTATTGTGAGAATTTTGATTTTTACCGACAATAAAAATATATATATATAAAAATAGTGCTTGGAGAAATGGATATCCATAACCAAAAGAATGAGTGAGGACCACCATCTCACACCTTATAGAAAAAATAATTAATTTGGATCATAGATGTAAATATAAGTGCAAGACCATAAGGATCTTGGAATATAATGTAGGGAAACATCTACAAGTTCTTGTAGTAGAAAATGGTTTCATGAATTTTACACCCAAAGCACAAGCAATGAAAGAAAAAGTACATAAATGGGACTTCTTCAAAATTAAAAACTTTTTCATCTCAAAGGAGTTTTCAAGAAAGTGAAAACGCAGCCTACTCAATGGGAGAAGATATTTGATTAACATCTGTATAATAGGGGCCTCATATCCAGATATATAAAGAAATCCTGAATCGCAAAAATAAGATGACAAACAAAAAAACCTTTATAAAATGGACAAGTGATTTGAATAGTCACTTATCCAGAGAAGAAATATAAATGGCTAAAATGCACATGAAAAGATGGTAGGTATTAGGGAAATGCAAAATGAAACTACAATGAGTTATCATCTTATACCCATTAGTCTGGTGGCTATTGAAAAAAACAGAGGACAACAAGTGTTTGAGAGAATGTGAGGGAAAGGGAACACTTATCCACTACTGCATGTAGAATGATGCAGCCATTGTGGAGAACAATTTGGTGATTTTTCAGGAACCTAACTATAGAACTACCATATGATCCAGCAATCCCACTTCTAGGTATATATATCCAGGAGTACTGAAAGCAGGAAAAAGAACAGATATATTCACAGCAATATTCCTTGCAGCATTATTCACCAATGTCAAAAATTGGAAACAACCCAAATGTCCATCAAAAAAGGAATGGCTAAGCAAATTGTGGTATATACAAACAATGGAATATTAGTCGGTTGTAAGAAGGATGGCATTATTAACCCATGGGATAACACTGATGAAGCTTGAATACCTTATGTTGACTGAAGCAAGTCAGGCACTGAAGGACAAATATTACATGACCTCACTGACAATAGCAAATTGAGCAGAGTCACACAGGTAGATTCTGGAAGATAGGTTTACAGGAGATAGAAAAGGAATAGAGGGTGGTAATCCAATATCTATATGGGCAAAATCTATTATAATATGGAAGGGTGTAGTTGTGCTGTGGATGGGCATGACAGTGGTGCAGGGATGCTATTGGGTTTGGAAGTGCTGTCTGTGAAGTGGATAAGGTTGGGGACGGTCATATTGGGCTATACATGGAACTGGGGGGAGGGTCAGGGAAAGGAGCAGGTGAACTCTGGGGATTTCCAGGTCTGTGATTAAAACTACAACATCGGGAATGCTCTTTTGGCAAATATGACAGGTGAGGGTTATTGGTGGAGAGTATTGGAAGGGGGGCATAATGGACAAGGTACACCTGGGGCAGGTATCTGTGGAATATATAAGTTTTCTTCTTGTCATAGTGAGTTATATTAGTGGGTGGAGACCCACACAATAAAGAAGAAAATTTTAAATTCCCATTCTGGTGGGTCCTGTTATGTTTTCCAAAAGAAATGCAAGAGACTCTCAAGAATATTGGCAGTGCCTAACAAAAAAAAATAGACCAATATTTCCAGCCCTTGTTATTATTGCAAGAAACTATAAATCTTATTTTTCAAAAAGTGAAACTTAATGATTACCATAAGTCCCGAAGAGAGGGGACGGATGAATAGAATAGTTGCAGCATAGGGCATTTTTAGGCCATTAGATTTGTTCTGCATGATCTTGCAATAATAGATACAGAGCATTTTAAAATTTGTCAAAATGTATAAAAATATATAGTCCAAAGTATAAACCATAATGCTTCAATATTTGCACATTAATTGAAATAAATATACCATCCACATGCAAAATGTTATTAATAGGGCATAGGGGAAAAGGGGAAGAATGTTGGGTATACAGGAATCCCCATATATTCTGTACATGACTTTTTTTTCACTAAAGTTTCTTTGAAGATAAAATGAAAAAAATAAGACATGGTGAGAATATACAGAAGAAAATGTCATTGTATATACAAGACAACAGATCTTAGTGATGAAAGATGCCATGTCAAAAAAAGTATATTTTTTATTTTTTCAAATATTTAATTTATTTTCTTATTTTAATGGTTATTTTTTAAAAAACAGTGAATACTATTTTATTTTCTTATTAATTTTATTCCATTATTTTGTTGCTTTCATTTATGAAGAAATTTTGGATCACAGAATGGTCATATCTGTGGCAGTTGAGGATCATTGGTGTGGAGTTTCAGTGATGGGGAATGCATGGGAGGAGATTCACCTGGGGCATAAAGCTAAGGAATATGAATGTGTTCAAGTGGTCATGGGGCAGTGTCATGGTGGGTGGAGATCCACACAATAACTGAAAAATATAAATTCCATCCTGAGGTGTTCTACCATATTCTCTCATGGGATAGTAAGAATCCCCTGAGTTCAGGGGCAGTACCTAGTGAAGGATGATGGACCATTATGATGGGCCCTTGATATTGATGACTGTACTTATGAACCTTTACATTTGAAATTGAAACTTAGCCTAGTATTATATGTTGCCTATGATTTACTTCCTGAGAACCTCCTTAATGCTCAAATGTGACCTTTCTCTAAGCTGAACTCAGCATATAAATGCATTACCTTGCCCCCAGCATGGGACATGACTCCAGGTGATGAGACCACCTGGCACCGAGGGATTATCACCAAGCACCAACTAGTAATGCAAGACTTTCAGCAAAAGAGGGAAAGGGTAAATACAAATGCGTTTCTATGGCTAAGAGATTTCAAAGTCAGTCATGAGATCTGTCCAGAGGTTACACTTATGCAAACCTCAGCAGGTTCTCTTTGACTGCCACAGTAAATAATGCCTCAATCAGTAGGGGTCCTGAGGACTCTAGAGACATCCAAACACTTTAGTCAGGGTAGCTATCTCAGGAGTTTGATGCCCTGCCAATGGGCCTGCCTTTTGAATTTACACTCCCCAGTGTAACAGAGTTGGACTCATTTGTGGTTTCCCTACATATGGCTCTTTTGCCCTTTCTATTTGAGCCTATAGTTAGTACTAGATCTGATAGTCATATGCCCAAGAGACTTAAATATTTGGGCATTCCATGTGCCACTTGGGCCCTGAATCTCAAGAGTTGCAACACCTTCTCTCCAATTCATTGGACTAACCCAGGACAACTATCAAGGAGATGATGATGGTCAATGTACACCCCAAGGAACAGGGAGAGACTGCAATTGCAAGCAAGACAGTTCCATCCATCAGCCCCTAGGGATCTAAGCCCCCTCTCAATTAGAAGCAGAGTGGGCATCACCATCCCAGAATACTCAAGATTTGGGAATGAACATTGGACTAGAGTAGACTTAAAGTTACTCTACTACAGTCTTATTGTTATTCTAGCAATGGAAGAATTTTATCATTGATGTGGAGGCAATGGAAACTGGGGGTTCTGAGGGGAGGAAGAGGGAAATACAGATGCAATATGGAGGCATTTTTGGGACATTGGAGTTGTCCTGAATGACATTGCAATGATGGATACAGGCCATTTTATATTTTGTCATAACTTACAAAATTGTGCAGGACAGAATTTAATCTATAATGTAAACTATGATACATGCTTGATGGCAGTGCTCCAATATGTGTTCATCAATTGTAAGAAATGTATTACAATAATGAAGGGTGCTGTTAATCTGAGAAAGTTTGGGAGGGGTAGGGATTGGGGCATATGGGAATCCTCTATATTTTTTGTGTAACATTTATGTAATCTAAGGTATTTAAAATTTTTTTTTTTAATTATTAATTTTTTTTAATGGAGAAAGGGCCAAAAGCTTTCTGAGGGACCTGTTTTGTGTTTCAGCAGACCAAGACAGTGCTACACAACTCCCAGGAGGGTGATGGACAGAGAGACTAAGAACCTAAAACAACAAACATGAGTTACCTTCCCCTGGTGGTAGGGAAGTTTTCCCAACCCCCATCTCTAAGATATTAAGCCCGGATAAAAGTCCTGACTTACTGCAGCTGACTGAGAAACAAACAGACATCTTCCTCCTTGTCAGCTCTTACAAGAAAAAAGGTGTGGGGAGTCAGGAGGCTTCTTTCAGTGAATTCAGTCAGCAAAGTCTGCTTTGAATCTTGGCTCTGGCCAGACCAAAACAGAGGAAAGTGGGGCTCGAAAGAGAAACCTCATTGGAAATGTACATGATGAGTGTTGTCTGTTGCCAGTCTGGAACTGAACAGAGAAAAACCACTTTAAGTGCCCTCTATTCCAATCTCCTGGGAGAAATTTTGTAACCCATTAGTGAATCCCTGGTCTAACTTTGATAACTTAACCTGGGTAATTTTAAATTCAGAATAAGTTGAACTAAATATTAAAGAGCTGTGAAAAAAGAATAGGGAAGAAAGAGAAATTGGCAATCAGAGTAAATTCATACCATAATTCATTTTAACATAATAAAAGATATTTTTAACCTGTTTATAGTTACAGAAATGCAAATTGTTTAAAGTACATGTGTTTTGTTGGTGAACATGACTCCTAACAACACAGTGATCAAACAAAAATTACAAAGCATGCTGAAAGGCAAGAAACACATTTTGAAAGGACAAAGTTGGCATCAGAATACAACTCAGATAAAATGCTGATATTGTAATTATCAGAGAGGGATTTTTTAAATAATTATCTTTATATATGAAGTTACTATGGAAAACATGGACAATATTATGAAAACATGAAAGAAATATCATATAGATGGAAACTCTAAGAATTAATGGATATATTATACATCAAAACACTGTAACAAAAATGAAGAATAGCATTCACAACAGTAGACTGTATGGAGAGGTAACATATATTAAAAATTGAAGATATTTTAATACAAGTATCCCAAATGTTATTGGTAAAGGAATGTAATTAAACAGAAGAAAACATCTTAGAAGTGCGCTGGAATTTCAAAATGCTGTAATTGAATTATTATATAAAAACATGACAATATCTATCATATGCTCTATTGGACTAAAACTTGGTTCATATGAAAAGTACCCCTTCACTGATAGATTTTATAAAGATAATTTTTGAGAGAACATATTCTAGAGATCTTCTAATCCTTTGCTTTGATCTTATAATGAAAAGAATATAAATTCCTGTATGTGTACTAATCTAGCACTTATTTTCATTTAAAAGTTTTTCCCAATACATAATCTTCATCTAGTGGAAAGATAAATGAATTAGAAAGTATAAGACAGTATTCAAGTTCATCATTCTCAGTGAAAGTAGCTAGTAAAAATGGTCTCTGAGTTAAAGATTATTCATTTAAAAATATGAATAATATAACATAATTCATAAGTTTTAAAAATAAAAAAAATAATGTTTTTGGATGTATGACCCAAAGAATATCTGCTTTGTGTGACAGTTTGAAATTTTTTTATGAATCCCAAAGGGAGAACTAATCCATTTCTGTGGGTGTGAGACTTTTGATTTGTTTATATAAGGAGAGTGACTCAAGTTGAGTCTCTGTCCTTTTGCTGGGTCTGATAAAATTGGAGACACAGAGAAAGACAGGTACAGGAAAAAAGAAGCCACCATATTTGATCTTGCCATGTAAGAGAGGTTTCACCTTTAGATGAGTGGCAAAGTGAGAACCCCGGAGAAGCTTAAATTTCTGAGACCCAGAAAGAGAGAGAATGCCTGGTGACAAAGCCATATGCCAGGCTTTCCTACAACTGCAAATAGTCCGAGACCTTGGCAGAAATTGGTGGCCATCTTACTTTGCCATGTGATAGCTGACTTTGTTGAGAATGCACCTCCTATGGTGTACTGATTTGGACTTCTCATGGCCTTGGATTGTGAGTTTTTACCCCAAATAAATGCATTTTAGAAAAGCCAACCTATTTCTGGTAATTTGACATAGTAGCCCTTTGGCAAACTAAAACAGAAATTGGTAACAGGAGAGGGGTCATGCTGCTAAAATTATCAAAAATGCTGGAAACATTTTATAAATGGTTAAGGGGTATTATTTTGGAGCATTGTGAGATGCCGGATAGAAAATGGATATGGGAAGCGGCTGTGGCTCAATCAGTAGGGCTCCCGTTTACCATATGGGAGGCCCCGGGTTCGGTTCCCGGGGCCTCCTGGTGAAGGCAAGCCCGCCCGCATGACATGGTTAGCTGACCCAGCGAGCACAAGCAGCAAGGGGGGAATGAATGAATAAACAAATAAAAATCTTAAAAAAAAAAAAGAAAGAAATTGGATAGATTGCTGTGAATAGACTGTTGGTAGGAACATGAACCCTAAAGTTATACCTGATAAGACCTTAGAATGAAATGAAAATATTATTGGAAACTGGAGGAAAGGTGATCCTTCTTTTAAAGTTTTAGTGAACTTGGCAAAATGGGTTCCTTATGTTAGATGGAAGGCAGAATTTAAAAATGATGAGCTTGGACATTTAGCTGAGATTTCCAAAGTAAATGTGAAAAATGTGGCCTGGCTTCTCATTGCATCTTATAGAAAATGCAAGAGGAAAGAGATAAGATGAGAACTAAACTGCTGGGCACAAAGAAACCAGAGACTGATTTGGGAAATTCCAAGATTCTGAAAACCAGCCCCCAGAAGATGGTAGGCCACCAGACAACTTAACTAAACTGTGAATTTGTAAGTCAGAATTGGAAATGCAGTTATCCAGAAAGGTATTGTGAAAAGTCTTACAGTCTGATGGCTTATACCTTTGTATCCTGCATTCTAATCTAACAAGATTTTTGTGAGATCTGTATGAATGAAACAACTGTCAGTCTAGAATAAAAGGAACAAGGAGAGGAGAGATTGAAGGAAAAAACAGGTTCAAGAGGAAAACTGTGGAAGTTAAGCTCTGGAATTAAGACATCTCCCTGGACCAAGAGAGGAGCCCCACCCATATATACAGAAAGAATGAGTTTGTCCCAACATTTAAGAAGGGTAGATATTCCAAACCATTGCTCAGGGAGAGTTTGGCCACCCTAGGCTAGAGAGAGGATAGAGTGCATTCTTGGGTGGTTGATGTTAGTTAGATCACCATCCCACTTCTATGAGGGCTGTGGACCTATTCCCCAAAGTTTGGAGAGAATCAGGTCACCACCACAATATTCTGAGGGTGCTGAGCCTGTATGCTAGAGATTAGGGAGAATGTTGCTGCCTCATCACTGTACTAAGGGTGTTGAGACTGTACTTCAAAGATTGGGAAAAGTGTGACTGTCATTCTAATGTTGTTGGACGGTGATGTCTGGATTTCATTTACCACCTACATGCTTGATGAGGGTAGAACCTAGAAAATTGCCATTGGGTAAGGCTGTGGAAAGGGTGGGCCCCCATGAAGCCCCAAGAAGAAGAAGAAACCATCATTTTAAGGATGTCTTTCAGACTTTTAAATCTAATGGAGTATGCCCTGTAGGTTTTTGGAACTGTTGGGGACCCATGAGACATGTTTCCATCCCGATCTCTCCGTATCATAATGCAAATGTTTATCCTATCTATATCTCTCCTTCATATATTGGAAGAAGATAACTTCTTTTCTAAATTTCACAGGTCTACATCCAGAGAGAACTTTTCCCCAAAACAAACTGCATGTCTATAATTGATTTTTATGTGATTTCTTACTTAACATTGATATTAAAATGATTTAAGGTTTTTGGAATATTGTGATGTAATAAATGTATTTTGCATATGGAAGACATGTCTTTGGGGGATTCAGAGGATGGAATGTGACAGTTTGAAATTCTTCTATGAATCCCTTAAATAGAATTAATCCATTTCTGTGAGTGTGAGACAATTTTGACTGGTTTATGTCAGTGAAGCATGACTCACGTTGAGTCTCTGCCCTCTTGCTAGGTCTAGTAAAAAATGGAGACACAGAGACATACAGATGTGGGAAAAAGGTAGCCACCATACTTGATCCTGCCATACAAGAGAGGTTTCAACTACATTTGAGCTTCAGTGTGAGATGCTCCTGAGAGGCTCAAAAGGCTGAGTCGCAGAGAGTGAGAGAGAAGGCCCAGTAAGAAAATACATCCTATGCCAGGCTTGCCTACAGCTGCAGAAAGGCAAGAGACCTTGGCAGATGTTGGTGGCCATCTTACTTTGCCATGTGGTAGCTGACTTTTTGAAAAATCATCTCTTAATAGTGTCCTGATTTGGACTTCTCATGTCCTTGGAATTGTATGATTTTACTACAATTAAATCCTTTTTGTAAAAGCCAAACCCATTTCTGGTACTTTGTATTGGCAGCCCTTTGGGAAAGTAAAACACTTGGATATGAGATGGGTTATTAGTTTTCCTTTTTAGTAAAGATCTTTGACTTACAGAAAGCAAGTGTTTGCTCCAAGATCATGTAACTTTAACAATCAATTCCCAGGATTAGTTCATCCAGAATCCTGAACTTTCAGACTTCTAACATGCTAATCTCTATTATTTTTCTTCCATTTTCTTTAGATGACATAGCACACAATTATATTCTATTCTTTTTTTTTTTTTTTTTTTTTTTTTTTAAAGATTTTATTTATTTATTCATTTATCCCCCCCTTGCTGCTTGTGCTCGCTGGGTCAGCTAACCACGCCATGCAGGCGGGCTTTCCTTCACCAGGAGGCCCCGGGAACCGAACCCGGGGCCTCCCATATGGTAAACGGGAGCCCTACTGATTGAGCCACAGCCGCTTCCCTATATTCTATTCTTGAGTGTGGGCTATTGTGCATGGGCACAATTGAAATATAGACATATATCTTATAGAGGTATTGATTTAATAAATATTGGCTGGGGCTCCATATTTAGTATATTTTAATGTTATCTAAGGTATTTCTAATTGAAATTGTTTTGAGAATCATTGTGCTAAAACTTGTCATTGTTCAAAAGGGTACTTCTCCAGGAAAAGACTTAAATATGCCAATTTATACAAATGACTCTGTGGCAAAGTTGTCCTCATTACAAATGAAATTTTAATTTTTTAAGTATGACAGTAATATATTTAGCTTAATTTACTAACTTTTCTAGATTTCTTTCAGTTAGATGTTACCAATGATATTAAATGGGATGTAATGGATAAGCTTGCCAGAAAGTGATTTGAAATGGAGTGACTCAATTCAATTGCCTATCCATCATTTCATCTTCCTCAATCATGTTTCAAATAATGTTTGAAAAATGGAGATATGGGAGTTTTATAATGTTCATAAAGAAACAAGCATAAGGATAAAAAAACTATACTATGAGAATGGCAGATAGGTTTTGTAAATAACATGCATTGCCTCTGGAATAGCTTCTGGCTATTATAAAAGTTAATATACCAAGGTTCTGGGATGATAGTGTTGGAGTTGGTAGGGGTAGTCAGGACCCAGCTCTCTTGCAAAAACAGAGAAGTTTTGGCAGAAACTACCCAAATGGGCTGCTTTGGCATTCTGAGCACCAGGAGGGTGCCATTCACATCATCCAGGAGAGAGTATGGACAGAGAGATGAAGAGGCCAAAAGGAAAACCATGAGTTACTCATCCCTGAGTGTTACCTATCCTACACCCTCTAGAAGAACAGCCTTGGTAAAACCAACGGCTGATGGTGGCCCACTTAGAGGGTAACATACATATTCACCTCTGGGAAGAGGGAAGGTGCAGTGGAGAGCTGACTGGTTATCTCCAGTGAGTTTAACCAGTAGGGCCCTACTGTGAATTATGGCTCTAACCATCTCAAAAACACAAGTCAGTAGAGGTTGAAAGTACCATTTTCATGAAAATGTACACTAAAGAGTGACATTTAATGGCAAGCAAAATAGTGAAGGAAAACAAGAATATTATGGAGCCTCTCTTGTTGCTATCCCCAGGTCCACTTGGACATGCTCTGTACCTCATTAGAAGGTTGTTAGTACAAGCAAAAGGAAAGAAACAACAAAATTTAGAGAAGAAATGAATGAAATGGAGAACAAAATAAAAATCAATAAAGAGAATTAACACAAGCAAAAGTTTGTTTTTCAAGATGACTACAAAACTGACAAAATCCTCAGCTAGACTGACAAAGAGGAAAATAGAAGACAAAAATAAATAAAATCAGAAATGAGAGAGACAACATCACTAAAGACAGCCCCAGTTATCAAAGAGTTCATAAGATAAACTATGAACAACTATATGCCACCAAACTAGACAACCTACTTGAAATGGTCAAATTGCTAGAAACACACAAACAAACTACACTGTCCATAGAAGAAGTAGAAGAACTTAACAAATCAATCACAAGTAAAGAGATAGAAACAGTTATAAAACCTTCCAAAAATGACAAGTCGAGGACAAGATTCCTTCAGAGGTTAATTCTACCAATCATCTAAAGGAGATTTAAGAACAATCTTGCTCAAACTCTTGAGCATTTTGTCAAATGACTTTTCTGTATCAATTGAGAGGATCATGTGATTTTCTTCTTCAATTTATTAATGTGGTGTATTACACTGTTTGATTTTCTTATGTTGAACATTCCTTGAATACATGAAATAAAACAAACTTGATTGTGATGTATAACTCTTTTAATATGCTGTTTGATTTGATTGCAAGTATTTTGTTGAAGATACTTGCTTGCATATTCATTAGAGAAATTGGTCTGTAATTTTATATTTTTGTAGTGTCTTTATCTGGCTTGGCTATTAGGGTGATGTTGGCCTTACAGAATTAAATTGGTAGTGTCACCTCTTCACATTTATGGTTAAGTGATTTTTGACAAGGCTGACAAACTCAGCCAACTAGATCAGAATAGTCTATTCAACAAATGGTGTTGGAGGAAGTGGATATCCATATCAAAAAGAAAGAGAACCCATATCTCAAATCTTATACTAATATGAACTCAAAATGTGTCAGAGACCTCATATGAAATTTAGAACCGTAAAACTCCTAGATAAAAATGTAGGGGAACATCTTTAATATCTTGTGGTAAGTCCATTAATTATCATCAGCACCCAAGTACCAATATAATCTCACTAATTTCTGATTAGAATAAAAAATATTCATAATTATTTCAGAAAATTCAGAAAACAGTTTGGAAGTTTCTGTTAGAGTTAAACATTTTTCTACATTAACTACGGCCAAGCAATTTATTTTTATGTACACACCCAAACATTTTAAGTTTCTATGCCCACATAAAAATTTGTGCAAGATGGTTGTGGGTATTTTTATTCATTATGATCATAAGTTTCAAATATTAAAGAAAGAAATAAAAAGACAGAGAGAGAGGGAACATGAAAGAAAAAGAAAGAAAAAAAGAATAAAGAGAAAGAAAAAAGTGAATAAGTAGATTGTATAATTTGAACTACATAACAATTTGGAAATTTTATAGATAACTTGATATTATGTATTTGACTAATTATATTTCTTCTATTTTTAAATTTCTGAATAGAGGAGGAATGAAGATATTTATCAATGAATTTATTTAGTAAACATTTCTTGGAGTCTACAACTTCCCAGTCAGTAGACTAGTCAAGGGATTTTATATTATTCAATATAAATCAAAAAGTGGTTGACTTTTTAAATTCAAAAATACTTTAGATTACATAAATGTTCTATATGAAATATAGGGTTTTCGCATTTGGCCTACTCCCTACCCCTCCCACACTTTCCCACATTAACTGCATTCTTCATTTGTGTGGTACATTTGTTACAATTGATGAACTCATATTGGAGCACTGCCACTAAAAGGGAAAAAAAACAAAAACAAAAACTGGTTTGTCACATCCAAAACTCAGATTCTTCAATAGCATTTTCTATACTCTTCAGACTACTGTTAATGAAAAGTACTGCCCAGAACAGAGCTTTGTGATTTCTCTACACTTTTCAGAAGATCAAAGATGCTAGTAACTCCACAAGAATAGATGGGAGTGAATGGAGGAAGTTCTGGAAAAACAAAATCACCTGATATTTATTAAACAATAGAATGGATTGCTACAATTTACTCCTTTGTGATTTTTCTCTTTCAAGATTCCCTTTGAGGCTTACTTAAATCAAAACTCATTTTGAGTATGTTAGTACGTATGCCCACAATATATTATAATAAGACCAGTTGGGCTGGTAACTCTGGCTATGTTCTAATTGTTAGAGCTTTGTTTAATATTATTTTATAGTATTTGAAATTTTTTAACAAGGCTCTACTTTTTGCTGATATGTTTGTGAGAATAGGCAATTAAATTTAGCTGTTTTTTTTAAGTAGTTGCTAAATTAACATTTGTAAACATTTCATTTCCTCAAAAGTCTCATGGCCCTCATGATTTCCATATTACTCAAGGTGTAGATAAATATACTTAGAAGAAGTATGATAATGATATAGAACCCTGGACCAGTTTATCCTGTTCAGTTGTGCATAGGAATATGGCCTCAAACTGGTGGAGAGTAGTCCCATAGAATATAATTGTCACAATCATTTGGGAGGAACAAGTAGAGACAGTTTTTGTCTGCCCTTTATTGAAGCTCACCTGGAACACCACAGTGAACACATAAACATAGGATAGGAAGCTGCAGTGGCCATGAATGGTAGCAAAAGAATAACAAGACTTTTTGATACAGGAAGTTTCTTGACACATTAATGGCAACAGTGATGGAATTAAAAAAAAAGTTTAATGGACGTTAGAATACACACAAAGTGTGTATGAAAGAATTGATGGAACTACTGTCACATGCCCATATGTCCATGGACAAATAGCTCATTTTAGTCAAGAACACAGGATAAACTAATCTGTGACTGAAAACATGGAGGTTTGAATATTGCTGTCCCAAAATGCAAGGGTCTTACTATGTGAAAGAAACTAGTTGTCATCTTAGGCACATGGGTAGAGATATATATCATGTCAACCAAGGAGAGCTTACTGAATAGCAAGTACATTGGAGTGTGTAGTCTGATATCCATTTCAATGAGAGGAATCAATAAGATATTCTCATTAACACGACTGAAATGAGAATGCTGATAGTAACAAAGAATAAAATGTTCATTTCATCACACTGGAAAAAAAATTATAAAATCTATTCCAAAACATTTAGGTTCTGTCTTCAAGTTTTGAAACAAACTATCAAAGCAGAAAATATTTTGATATTTCATGTAAGAGTGAGTGTCCTATAAGAAAATAAATAATCATTACTAAATGCAATGGAATTTTCCTGAATCACTTTAGGAGAAAATGTCTCTTTCCTTTTCAGTACAATGACTTTGTGTAAAATGAGCAAGAACCACTTTCAAAAAATAATGAAATGGATACCCCATAAGAAAGGAGGGAGCTGGTGTTTCCCCAGCCTCTCTGGGAAAGTACCAGGTGGATTTGGAAACTTACTTTCAGGCATGTTTCAGCAGTCGCAGGATGAATTGAATGATGCTATTGATATCAAGGAACCAGATTTCACACTCGCAGCAGAAAGATGGCAGAAACACCTTGCTGATGAGCTGGCAAAATTTGATCCAGATCTTTACCTAGCCGACTTCTTTGAAGATGAGGCAGTTGAACAGGTTTTGAAGTATAATCCTTGGTAGACTGGTAAATATTCAAAAATGATAGCCAATTTGGGGAAGAGTCAGGAGCAAGACAATCTTGCTGAATTACTGTTTTTTCTGAAGAAGAAAAATATCAGCAATGAAAATGTGTCAATAGATCTTACCTGCTGGATAACAGAGCCCATCGTCAAATATATTATGGATTGATTGATATCCTCCTGGCACATTGCTATGAAACACGTGTCACTGAAGGAGAGAAGAATGTTGAATCTGCATGGAATATCAGAAAATTGAGTCCAACACTGTGCTGGTTTGAGACTTGGACTAACGTTCCTGAAATCCTAGTGTCTTTTGGAAGAAGAGTTTTGTGCTACCCACTTTATCTCCATTTCAAGCTGGTGATGAAAGTCTACAGGGGTACTATCAAGATACTGCAACTAGGTAAAAGTGCAGTTTTAAAGTGTCTCCTGAATATTCGCAAAATTTTTCAGGAAAATGACCCAGCTTACATTCTAAAGGATCTCTACATCTCAGACTAATGTGTGTGGATTCAGAAAGCCAAGTCCAAAAAGTTGGTAGCTCTTGCAGAAGCTTTAAAGAAAGTCTCCCTTATAAAAGCCCAGCTGGGATTGGAACTGGAGGAACTGGAAGGAGCAGCAGTCTTGTCCAAGAGAAAGAAAGTGCCTTAAACGCATCAGGAAAGTGATTCTGAGGAGTCAGACAGTGCCTCATCATCTGAAACCCAAGACTCAGATTCAGAAGATGAGCTCAAAGATAGTGACCCTAAGGCAGCAAATTCTTTGCAAGGTCCCCTTCTAGAAGACTACTGCACCCTGCTTGTTGACGATGGCAGGGTGTGCAGAAACCCTGCCCTTCTGATGTGTGATGAAGTTAGGGAAGACCACTTGCCTCATCACCAGCTCTTGCAGGGTCTGGTCTCTGATGGAGGAGCTTGGAGAACAACTGCTGACAATGGTCCAGGTTTACTGAACCTGAGGGCTCCGCTTCCAGAAACCACAGTAACACGCAGGAGAGAGATGACCAAGTCACTGACTCTATGCAGTTTTATTTGTTGTTGAGACAATGTCAGATTTGGTTTCATTTACTGAATTACAATTCCTCATGTTCTCTCTGTACTTATTTTTTTCAAGTATGTACAACATTGTTTTCAGTTGTCTACTATTGCCACCTTTTGATTTCCATCTTGCAAGTTTAAAAATAAAGTTCTAAAGTCTTTTTACCGAGGTGTAATCATGTAGAAAACAATAGTTCTACTGCCAGAATCTCTAGAATGTAAAGTCTAGTAATATTTTTAGTATCTTAACTGAGATATGCTTGATGTGCAATAGACAGCACATATTTAAAATGTATGACTTGGTAAGTGTTGACCTAGGTATACACCTGGGAAACCATCACCACCAGCTAGATAATGAACATATCTGTCATTCCCAAGTGTTCACCTGTCCCTTTGACATCCTTCCCTCTTCCCTTCTCCACATGCCACACACCGCCATTTCCCAGGCAACCACTGATCTGTTTTCTGTTACTATATTAGTTTGATTTCATAGAATTTTATTGAATTGTGCAATATATACTTTTTTGTTAGGCTTATTTCATTTGGTATAATTATTTTGAGAATCATACACATGATAGCATGTGTTAAGTGTTTGCTGCTGCTGCTGCTGGTTGTTGTTTTATTATTGCTGAGAAGTATTTCATTGAATAAATTTATCTGTTCACCAATTGATGGACATTTATATTGTTTATAATTTTCGGCTATTACAAATAAAATTGTTTTGGTCTTTTGGGTAAAAATGAAATGAAATAAAATAAAACAAATCTCCTTAATAAAGTCAATGAGATGTCTAAAGATGATAAGGATATTAAGACGATAATGGGTGAGCACAAAGAAGAATTTGAAAGCAATCATAGAGAATTAACAGATCTCATACTAGTGAAAGACACAGAAAATGAAATGAAAAATACACTTGAGGCATATAACAGCAGATTTGAAGAGGCAGAAGAGGGATCCATTAACTTGAAGACATGGCCTTCAAAAGTGAATATACAAAAGAACTAATCAAGTAAAGAATGGAAAAAAATTGAACAGAGTCTCAGGGAAATAAATGATGGCAATATGTGTGAAAACATACATGGCATGTGTGTGCCAGAGAGAGAAAAGAAAAGGGGCAGAATGAATATTTGAATGAATAATGGTGGAAAATTTTACAACCCTATTGAAGGTCATAGATATCCATATCCAATAAGCACAACATATTCCCATACAAATAAATCTGAATAAACCTATGCAAAGACACATACTATTTAGAATGTCAAATGCCAAAGACAAACAGAGAATTCAAAGAAGGGCAAGAGAAAAGTGATGCATCACATGCAAGTTCTATTAGTCAATCAAAGGGGTACTGATGCAAGATACCAGGAATCTGTTGGCTTTTATAAAGTGTATTTATTTGGGGTAGAAGCTTATAGTCACAAGGCCCTAAAGCATCCAACTCAGTGTTACTTCCTCACCAATCTCTATTGCCACATTTTGAAGCAACAAGGCAGACAATATCTGGAAGGGTTCAGTCTTCCTCTCACTTATTAAGGCTCCATGGGACCAGCTTCTTCCTATCTCAGCTGTAGGGTGGCATAGGGCTTATTTCCACACTCAGCTGCTCTGGTATCTCCACAAGATCAGCTGTAAACTATCAGATTAATGGCTTATTTCTCTTCCTGGGCTGCAGGATCAAAGCTGACAAAGTTATCTCTTCTGTGTATCTTCTTCTGTGTTCTCCTGTGTACCTTCTTGAGTCACTGTCCATTTATATAGCCCAAGGGGACAGGGACTCAACCCTGAGCCACAGTACTGATGTGGTCAAATCAAAGCCCTAGTCTTAACATAGTTTAATCAAAGCCATCTCATCTGAATCTAATACAATCAAAGGGTATTGCATGCAGAGGAAAAGACCAGTTTACAAACACAATCTATATCTCTTTTTGGAACTCATAAATAATATCAAACTGCCACAGTCCACTCTCTAAATTCCAAAAACACATTACAATATTAAAAAAACCTTATTTCAGTAGTAATGCTAAGTACAAAATCACAGCACAATCAGTTTATATAAATACACTTTATTTTGGGGCAAAGTCCCCTCTGGCTGTAGAACTGTGAAACTTACAAAAGAATTTATCTTCTTCCAATATACAAAGGGGCAGACATAAGATAAACATTTGCATTACTATGAGGAGAATTTTGGATGGAAACATGAATCACAGGACCCCTACAGTTCCAAAAACCTGCAAGGCATACTCCATTATATTTCAAAGCCTGAGAGTCATTCTCAAGATGATGGTTTCTTCTTCATGGGGCTTCATGGACCCACCATTTCCACAGGCTTGCCCAATGGCCATTTTCTTGCTTCCACCCTTATCAAGAAATTTGTGGTGACTGATCACGAGACCTCAGCCTCCAAGAATATTGGGGGTGATGGCCTCTCTTTGCCCAATCCCTGGTGTATAGTCTCGACCCCCTTAGTATAGTGAGGTGATGATAACATTCTCCCTAGTCTTTGGTGAACAGACCCAACCCTCTCAGAACAGTGATTGACAACTTGGATTTCCTTAATCTCTGGGGGACAGGCTCAA
This sequence comes from Tolypeutes matacus, assembly GCA_026826555.1. Classification (NCBI taxonomy): domain Eukaryota; kingdom Metazoa; phylum Chordata; class Mammalia; order Cingulata; family Chlamyphoridae; genus Tolypeutes; species Tolypeutes matacus. The sequence goes on along the minus strand of JAKSZT010054267.1, from coordinate 2,504,104 downwards.
CACTCTCCGAGCTATGGGGTACCAATCTCACTCTCTCTAACCAATGGGGAAAAGGTCCACCCCTCTCAGATCACTGAGGTGTTGACCTCACTCTTCCCAACCCTTGGGGAATGTGCTCCCTCTCTCTATAACCTGGGGTTACAAAACTTTCTCTGAACAGTGGGTCTCAGCTGAATCTAATACAAATTGTATCACTCCCAGTGGAATAGACCAGTTTACAAATATAATCTATATATTTGGAATTCATAAATAATATCAAACTGTCACACAAGGGATAGCCAAAAGATTAAGTGCCAATTTCTCATCAGATAACCATGGAGACCATAAGACTGTAGTATGATATATTTAAGATACTCGAAGAGACAAACTATTAGCCAGATATCTTATATCTGGCAAGATTGTCTTTCAAAAATGAGGATGAGTTTAGAATATTCTCAGATAAACAGAAAGTGAGAGCTTGTTACCAAGAGACTGGCTTTGCAGGAAATCCTAAAGGGAGTGATACAACCTGAAAAGAAAAGATGAGAGAGAGAATCAAAGAAAGTCTAGAAATGAAGACTATGTTAGTGAAAGTAAATTAAAGTGTAAAAATGAGTGGTGAAAATAAAATATGATAGACAAACCTCAAAGACCCAAATAGGTAAAGTAAGTATTGCCTTTACAGTAATAACATAAAATTTGATGTTTTTTGATTGATTAATCCTCAATCAAAAAACACAAGATGTGGAATGGATAAGAAAATATGAACCATCTATATGCTGTCTACAAGAGACTCATCTTAGACCCAAGGATACCAATAGATTGAAAGTAAATATCTGGAAAAATATATCCCACATATGCAGTAAACAAAACAAAAGCTGGAGTAGCTATACTTACATTGTATGAAATACACTTTAAAAGCAAAACTGCTTTAAAGACAAAGAAGAACATTATATATTAATAAAAGGGGAAATTCATATTGAGGAATATAAATATGTATTCACCTAATCAGGATGCACCAAATATCATGAGGCAAAAACTGGCCAAACTGAAGGTAGAAATTGATCTTTCTACAATAATACTTAGAGACTTGAAAACAACACTCTCAGCATTGGATAGAACATCTGGGTAAAGAATCAGTAAAAAACAGAGCTTGAGTAATATGATAAATGAACAAAACCTAAGACATATACAGAACATTGTACCCCAAAACAACTAGATATACATTCTTCTCAGGGGCTCATGGATATTTCTCCAGGAATGACCATATTTTGGTTCACAAAGCAGATCTCAATAAATTCAAAAGGATCAAAATTATACAAAGCACTTTAGACAGTTATTATAAATATCTATTAATATGTACAGATATATCTTTCCAGTTGGTTTCCCTAGAATATATTAATGCCATCAACCATCAACAAATGTTTAATTTAAAACAGGTTAGCTGTTTAATGTAAACATCAAACTTTAAAGATAAGCCATTTTCTAATATACATATAAATAGAGGTAAAAAGCTGTGATGTCAAAATACATGAAACACTTAAGCCAAAATTAATTTTAAAAAAATAAGCAGAAAATTGAAGCTAGCCTTTGGGCATGAAATGTATATTGTTAAAGTTTTGTGGTCTACAAATATAAATTGGGAGTAATCTGGAAAAAACATTAAAATGTAATATTTTTAAATTTCTATATAAATCTTGTGTATACCTTAAAATATAAATTTATTTTTATTTTTCTGCTTGATACTGAGTATTATATAAATTTACAAACATATCAATAGCACTTTTTATGAAAAAAAATTGTTCACACATATAAGGAATTTCATCCAAGAGAAACAGTGCTGAAATGATATACTATTTTAGAATTATCCAATTGTGAAATTATAGCAGGCAATAACAAATCTGAATGATGGACAAGATGATAGTCAGCATAATATCATTTAATCTTCTTGGAAACTTTAACTGTTGAAACTACACAAGGTAATTGATATTTTTCTATAAACCATGAACTTTGTGCTAACCTATGAACCGGTAGTTCCTGCCATAGCCAAATACCAAATACAAACCCTTTTACATGGAAACAGGATTTTTCAACAATATTCATAAGCATAAAACATATAATAGCAGAAAACTGGAAATAATCCAAATACTGTTGATAAATAATGGATGTGTATAGATTTATATGGCTATAATCATTGAAAAGATGGTTATACAAGACTAAAACATAATGGGTCAAAATTACTTGCAACCACACTAATATAATATAACGTAGAGTGAAAAAACTCAATTTTGTTCCTGTTGGGTGGTGTATTTACTCTGAATGTAATGAAAAAACTAAATGAAGACATGTATCTACCAAAAGACATATTTTTTCTTGGCAAGGCTCCAGGATGTGTAAGTTCATTGAGGTTGGTGGGCCACACTGTGGGAGATGTTTGTGTGGGATGTGGTGGGAGGTGTGGGAGGTGGGCAACATGGGAATCCCAGTGGGTTCCATGTAATATTTTAGGTAATCTAAGCACCTCTTAAAATATATGTATATATATATATATAAATAACATTTTTGTAAGCAAATACACATGTATGCATATATATTTATATATCATTTTACAAATGTTTGTATGTATTGTGAGAATTTTGATTTTTACCCATAATAATAATAAAAAAAAGAATGAATGTTCCTAAAAGTCTTTACAAACTCATTTTTGTAAAATGGATACTGAGAAATTGCCATGAACTTCTGAAACATTTCACATAAAATTTATTCTCTCTTCTAATAAAACTATACATTTACACCCCAAAAATTATTACTTTATTAACATGTCTTATAGTGAACTGCAAATGGAGCACCACATATTTAAGCAATCAATCCACTCTATTAAATATCATCAGCCCTTAGGCACCAATACATTCTCAGGAAGTACTGATTGGAACATAAAATAGAAACATTTCAGAAAACAAATATATAAGTTTCTATTAAAGTTATATATATGCCAAACTTAATTATGGTAAAGCAAGTGACTTTTAGGTATATACCTAAGATATTTAGTTTTATTGGCACACAAAAAACATTGTAAAAGTTTATGGCATAACTACAAATGTCTGATATGAAATAAAGAGGAAGAAAGGAAGGAAGGAAGGAAGGAAGGAAGGAAGGAAGGAAGGAAGGAAGGAAGGAAGGAAGGAAGGAAGGAAGGAAGGAAGGAAGGAAGG
>JAKSZT010054267.1:2460806-2500903 GCA_026826555.1 Tolypeutes matacus | reverse complement strand
AGGAAGGAAGGAAGGAAGGAAGGAAGGAAGGAAGGAAGGAAGGAAGGGAGGGAGGGAGGGAGGCTTAAAGGAGGGAGGGAAGAAAGGGAAAGAACGAGTAATAATAGAGAAGAACAAAAAATGTAGAAAAGACAAAAATGAATGAATGGATGGGTGTACATTGATAGATGTAGCAGTTTGTTCATTTTATAGGTGACCTTGATGTTATGAGTTTGGATCTATTATATGTCTTGAACAATATTTCAATGTGTTAAAAGACCTTTATAGACTAATAGTTATTATATGTGGTCATAGTTTCACAGCATAAAAAAAAGCTGAACATCACAGTATTTTCTGGATTTTATGTTTAAATCAAAACTAGTCAAATAACAATACTTCATTTCGGAAAAGAGGAGGAATGAAGAATGTATTTTTGAGTAAGCATTTCTATTAATTCATACCTTCCAGGAAGTAGACTACTAAGTCTTTATTTGTTCCAAAATCTAAATCATAAAGGGGTTCCTAAAGCCACATTTGTACAACATTAATTATGTCAAAAATTTTCTCATAGCCTACACAATCTTCATCTTCCAGGATTTAGATAGAATGGGTACAGAAGTGTTGTGATAAAGGTGTAGAATTCTCCTATCACTTTATTCTGTTCAGTGATGCATTAGGATCATGGCCTCATAGATTTGGACAGAATGGTTCCATAGAATAGATTGGCCACAATCAGGTGGATGCAACAACTTTTGTCTGTCCTTTACTGGAGCACATCTAGAATACCACAATGAATACATGGACATAGAAAGCTAGAATGTTTATGAATGGTTCCAGCAGCATAATAAGGCCACAAAAGAAGATTGTATATTCATATTTAGAAGTGTCATGATATAACAATGGCAAAAAAAAAAATTCACAGGAAAAATGTTTAATTACCTGAGATTTACAGAATAGAAGAAGAAATAAGTAAAGTGTCCATGAAAGAAATGATGTAGAAGGAATTTAAGATGACAACCTAGGGAATGGAGGTTACACTCCTCTTCCAGATACAGAGGGAAGGTATCCAGGTTTGCCTGGCAGAAGGGAGGCTGGAGGTCATTGGGGTTGATAGTAGAGAGTAGCTAAAGAACAAAGCCAAGTCAGTTGAGTGAGAGGGAAACTATGGGAGATAAAGCAGACTAGCTGATGCTCATCTGGCTCAAAGGGAGAGTGGAGGTAAGAAAGTGATTTGGCCGGATATCTGCTGCTCAGAGAAACAGGTATGCATGCTGGTGTCCAGAAGGCCATCAGGGGGCAGCTGCAGGACAATCAGGTGAATGGACTGGCACTCAGCTAGCTTAAGAGAAAAAGGGAGCAAGGGGGCAGGTGATAAAGCACCTACCTGGCCTGGGGGAGAGGAAAGCCTTGGTGCAAATGGTTGTGCTGCTGGTGCTCTTGAAGCAAGATAAATTGTTGGGTAACAAGGAGTGCTGGGTGCTACCAAGCTCAGAGGGAGATAAATATGGGGGATGAGATAAGGCAGGTAGACTGACTCTCATCTCTTTCCCAGGAAAAGGAAAGATGCAGGCTCACATTGAAGTGGCTCCAGGAATAGAGAAGTAGGAGTTGCTCAGGTGGGCTAACATGCAACCACACACTCCTAGGAGAGAAACTGGTGTAGTGAGAGGCAGGGCTGACAGGTACCCAACTGTTACAGGTGAGAAGGGAGCTATGAGAGTTTGCCAGTCAGCTGACAGGTGCCCAACCAGCCTAGGGGAAATAGGAGCTGGCAGAGGCAGTTGGTGAGTTGTCAAGTGCCCAACAGGGCCAGGATAGAAGGGAAATGGAGAGAGCAAACCAGCAGGTTGTCAAGAATCCAGGGGAATCCTGGGGGATGGGAGCCATGAGAAAAACTGGCTCAGAAATTGGAACTTGGATCTAATTTTCATTTTTTTCAGTACATGTGGGTAGCGAATCTGCAGAGTGGGCCATAAAGTTGAATGATTGGTGAACACAGACTGTTGCTGATGGCTGTTTTGTTTTGCTTTGTCATTGCTTTTCCTTTCCTTTTATTTTCTTCCTGTCTTTAATTCTTAAATTTTCATTCTTTTTATTTTCTGTATTTTTGTCTCCTCTTGTTTTGTCTTCATTTCTTTCTTCTCTTCTCATCTTGTTGATCTTTTAGTTTTTCTATTTATTTTTTTCAAATTTTAAATTTTTCTTCCTTATTTTTTTTTCACTCATTACTTATTTTTTCTGGCTTTTTTATTTTTCCTTTTCCATACCTCTTGTTTTCTTTGCTTCTTTCATTCCTTTTTTTTTTGGGGGGGGGGATCTGATATATTTTGTTGGCGCTTGAGAAAATAAAATGAGGCAGAATAAATGAAACAAAATGCCAAAGAGCACCCTTAAAACAAAACAAAATGAAAACCCTAGGTGATGTAGTATGTTGAACAACTAATCAAGGATGTCCAAAAAAAAAAAAAAAAAAAAAAAAGTGACTCAAATTAATGAAGTGAAGGATGAGATAAAAGGTAATAAAAACACTGGGGAAACAGAGAGAACAAATCATAAAGTTAAATTAAAAGCTAATAGATATGATAGTGATGAAAGGCACAATACAAAAAATTAAAATTATGCTAGGAGCACATTGCCGCAAATTTGAACAAAAGAAAGAATTAGTGACATTGAAGATAGATCACATGAATTTTCACAAATAGTGATAAAGACAGATTTTTTTTGAAAAATAGAAATAAATTATCTGGGACCCAGGGAATTGAATGACAACATCAAATCCACAAACATATAAAATATAGTCATCCCAGAAGGAAAAGAGAAGGGAAAGTGGACAAAAGGAGTGTTGGAATAAATAATGGCTGAAAATTTCCAAGGTATTATGAGGGGCATTGATATACATGTCCAGTAAGTACAGCAAACTCCAAATTGATATATCCTAGTAGGCTAACTGCAAGACACATTTTTAACAGATTGACAGTCACTCTAAAGAAAGAATGCTGAAAGCAGCAAGAGAATTGAGATCCAACAAAAGGGAATATCAATAAGATTATTTACAAATTTCTGATCTTAAACCATGAAAATGAGAACTCAGTATTATGACATAGTTAGTGTTAAGAAAAAAAAAAAAAAAACTGTCAGCCTGAATTCTGTATCAAGCAAAACAGGCATTCAAATATTAGGCAGAATCCAAAATACTCAGAAATAAACAGAAATTGAATGTGTGTCAAAAAGAATACAACATATCTAGAAATATGAAAGGGAGTTCTGCAGGTTGAATGGGGACAACAGGAAAGAGAGGGTTGGAGGAGAGTGTAGACAGGAAGATTATTAGTAAGAATAACTAAAATATAAAAAATAAATATAAAATGTGACAGATATAAAGCAAAAGAAAAAATAGCTAAAGTAAGAACTGTTTTGAAGGTAATAACATTTTATGTCAATGGATTAAGGTGTCTAATCAAAAGAAACCAATTGGCAGAATGGAAAAAAAAAATACCACCCAACTATATGCACCTTTAAAGAAACTCACTTTACAACCAGGGACACAAAATAAATTGTAAGTGTAAAGTTGGAAAACTATTTTACATGTTAACAGTAACAAGAAAAATGCAGAAGTTATACAAATATTGGAAAATAGACTTTAAATGCAAAACTGTTGTAGGAGTCAAAGAATAACACTATATATTAATAAAAGGGGTAATCTAGAAAGATGAAAGATCAATCATAATTGTTTTCCACCTAACCACGATATCCCAAAATAAATGAGGCAAACACTGGTAAAACTAGCGGAGAAAGATGTTCCTTTACCATCATAGAGGGGACTCTATTAAACAATTAACAACATTAGAAAGAACATTTTCAGAGAGGGTCAATTAAAAAAACAGAGACTTTAAATAAAATGTTAGAGGAACAAGACCTAATAGACATATACAGAGCATTGTATAAAAATATATTAGGATATACATTTTTCTCAAGTGTACATGGATTATTCTCCAGGATAGACCACATGGTGAGTCAGAGAACAAGTATCAGTGAATTTAGAAAGAACGAAATTACACAGGGCAATAACTCTGACCACAATGGAATGAAGCTGGAAATTAATAATGGGGAGATTATTGGAATAGGCACCTATATATGGAAGTTAAGCATCATACTCTTAGACAAACAGTGGATCAAGTAGGAATTTGCAAGAGAAATCAGTGACTACTTTGATGGAAATGAAAATGAGAACATTACAAATCAAAACTTATTGGATACAGTGACAGCAGTGCTAATAGGAAATTTATACCCATAAATGCCTGTATTAAAAAAGAAGAAAGCTAAAATAAAAGGCATGACTGCACACTTGGAAGAACGAGATAAAGAACAGCAAATTAATTAAACAAGTAGATAAAAAGAAATAACAAAGATTAGAGCAGAGCTAAATGAAATTGAGAATTACAAAATAAACAATAGAAGAAATGAACAAAACCAAAATCTGGCTCTTTAAGAAGATTAATAAAATTGACAAAACCTTATCTAGACTATCAAAGAAAAAAGAGAGATGATGAAAATAAATCTAATTAAAAAAATGAGAGAGGGGATATCATCACTAATCCCACAGAAATAAATTTTATCAAATTAGGATACTTTGAAAAAGATAATGCCAGAAAATGGTCTATTTAGATGAAATGGATGGCTTTCTAGAAACACATCAGCAACCTACATTGATGAAAGAAGAAAGAGAAGACTCAAACCAACCATAAATAGATTTAATTAGTCATCAAAATCCTCCCAAACAAGAAAAGCCCAGGACCAGATGGCTTCACAGGGTAATTCTACCCATCTTTCCAGTAAGAACTAACACCAATTCTGCTTAAATCTTCAAAAAATATAGTTGGAGGGAACATTACCTAACTCATTCTATGATGCCATCACCCTAAAACCAAAGCCACATAAAGACACTGCAAGAAAAGAAAACTAAAGAAAAACTCTCTAATGAATGATCTTAGAGGCAAAAATCAAGAAAATACTTGCTAATTGAATCAAACAACACATAAAAAGAATGATTCACCAAGAACAAATTTGTTTATCCCAGATACAAAAAGATATTTTGACATAAGAAAATCAATCAATGTAATACTCGACATTAACAGATCAAAGGCAAAAAAAAAATTTGACATGATCATCTCTTTCAATTCAGAAAAGAGAATCTACAAAGTAAAGCAAACTTTCTTGATAAAAACAATTCAAATGATTGGAATAGAAGGAAATTTCCTCAACATGAAATAGGACTAAATGCTCCCTCAGTAAGATCTGGGGAATAAAAAGATGCCAACTGTAAGCGCTCTTATTTAATATTGCACTCGAAGAACTTGTTTGAGCACTTAGGCAAGAAAAAGAAATAAAAGGAATTCAAACTAGGAAGGAAGAGTTAAAACTTACATTGTTTGTGGATGACAGGATCATATACATAGAAAGGCCAGAAAAATCTACAACAAACCTTCTTGGGATGGTAATCAAGTTCAGTAAAGTGATGGGATATAAGCTCTATGTGGAAAAATCAGTAGCATTTCTGTACACTAATAATGAACAACCTGAGAAGAAATTAAAGAAAAAAATCCATTTAAAATAGCAACTAAAAGAATCAAATATCTATGAATAAACTTAACTAAATATGTAAAAGACTTGTACACAGAAAACTACACAATGTTGCTAAAAGAAATCAAATAATACCTAAATAAATGGAAGCATATTCCATGTTCATTGATTGGAAGCCTAAATATGAATAAGATGTCTATCCTATGCAAATTGATTTTTCAAAGCAATCTCAATAAAAGTTTCAATAGCATATTTTACTGAATGGGAATAATAAAATCAAATTTATTTGGAAGGATAAAGAGCCCTGGACACCCCAAAAGATCTAGAAAAAAAAGTAAATTGGAGGAATCCCATTACCTGAATTTAAATTATACTACAAAGCTACAATGTTCAAAAGTGAATGGTATTGGCACAAAGATAGAAATACTGAACAAGGGAACTGAATTGAGAGTTCTAATATAGTTCTTTACATATACATTCAACTTATATTTGACAAGGCCTCAGAGCAAACTCATCTGGGACAGAATAGCCCATTCCACAAATGGTGCTGGGAGAACTGAATATCCATATTAAAAAAAAAAAAAATGAAAGAGCACCCTTATCTCATATGTTATACAAAAATTAACTCAAGATGTATCAGAGACTAAAATATAAAAGCCAAGATTAGAAAGATTCTAGAAGATAAACTAAGGAAGCATCTACAAGCCCTTATAGTAGGAAAAGTTTTCATAATATTTACAATCAAAGCATGAGATGAAAGAAAAAATAGATAAGTTGGAGCTCCCCAAAATTAAAATATTTGTGCTTCAAAGGAGTTTGTGAAGAAAGAGAATAAGCAGCATATTTAAACGGAGAAAATATCTGAGAAAAACTTCCCCAATAAGGATCTAATATCCAGCATATATAAAAGAATTGTACAGCTCTAAAATAAGATGAGTAACAACCCATTTAAAAATGGGCAAAAGATTTGAATAGGCACTTTTTCAAAGAGGAAATACAAATGGCTAAAAGCACAAGAAAATATTTTCAACAGCACTAGCTGTTGAGATATCCTACACCCATTAGACTGGCTGATACTAAAACCAGAAAATTAAGGTATAGAGTATATGGAGAAATTGGAATTCTCATCCACTGCTGGTAGGAATTTAGTATGGTGCAGCCACTGTAGAGGATAGTTAGTTGGATCCTCAGGAAGCTAAGTATACAGTTGCCATATTATCTGGCATCCCCTACTTGTTTATACTCACAAGATTTGAAAGCAGTGACACAAGCAGATATATGTAAAAAAAATTTTCATCACAGCATTATTAACTACTGGCAAAATTTGGAAGCAACTCAAGTATTCATCAACAGATAAATGGATACACAAAATATGGTATATACATATGGTGGAATATTACTCAGATAAAAAAATAGAGTGTTGACACATGCAACAACATGGATGAATCTCAAAAACCTTATGTTTAGTGAAGTATGCCAGTCACTAAAGTATAAATATTGTGTGACCTCATTGATATGAACTGTATAAGTCAGGGTTCTCTAGGGAAATAGAATCAAAAGGAGATATCTATAGATAATATGAGATTTTACAAGTCTCACAGGTGATCATGGGGATGCACAAGTCCAGGTTCCACAGGCAGGCTGCAAACCAGGGCCTCTAATGAAAGTCCAAGAAAGGTCCTTGATGAGTTTTTGGGAGATGTTGGCTGTTCAAAGACTAGCTGGGAAATTCTTTCTGAATGATGAATTCAATTCCCCTTTTAAGGCATTCAAATGATTTGATAAAACATCACTCATTGCTGAAGGCAATCTCCCTGATTGATTGTAGATGTAATCAGCCATCTATTCAGTAAACGCCCTGATGACTAAAGCCCATAAATGTCCTTGTATTACAATTAGCCCAGTGTTTGCATGACCAAAAAACATGGCACAATTACTTGGCCCAGTTGACACATTAGCCTAACCATCACAGTCCACCCCTTGTCAATTTGGCCACCATACACATTACCTAAAACATACTTAGTCTCTAAGTAAAAACAGTAACAGACGTGTGTGTGTGTGTGTGTGTATTTCTGCCTAAGAATGTTCAACTTTCCTGCATACAACTGGAAACACATTAATTCCCTACAAAATAGGGTGCAAGTCCTTGGGCAATATTCACTCTTAAACTTGGAATTCCTAAATATTATGACATGAAACTAATACATTTTGTCATGTGATAAGGGAAAAGGCTAGAGAAGAAAATAAATTAATTTTGTGTATATATACAGTCATACTCATAATGAAACAAGGAAGAAATATTCATGACTATTATAGTCCTTGTTTCTGTAACTGGTCACATGGTAATGTCCATATTTATCACTACTTTCTTTCACTACCCATTCCATGTTCCTATTACCCTCAGCAAGCACTTCAGCTGGCTCTGGCTTTCTGCCTGGTGGGGTGACTCAAACTCATCCTTGAATGTTCTGGGCCATTGTTAGTCCTGCTTGGATTGGGTTGTTGCAATTTTCCATTGACTTTAAGCACAGGGCATGGCAGTACTAGGAGATGCCCTATTGTACCTCCTGTATTCCAGGAAAACTCTTCTTTTCCCTCATTATGTAGATGCAGTCCTATTTCCCCCTGATAGGATGAATCACCCAAACCAGTAGAGTAATTCCCTTCTTTGCCTGTGATTCAGAAGTAAGAGGATCCCAGTGTGACTAAGTGGCAGTCTTAACTTCCAGTTCAATGGAATTTTTTTTTTTTAATTGTGGGTAAGAATCAAAATTTTCACAATACATACCAACATTTGCAAAATGATATATAAATATAAATGGAATCTTTGTTGTGTTCCCTGATGGCACCACTCTTCTTTTTGGGCCTAAGAACTATGGACCAGCAGAACTTAAGGCTGCAGTGACAGGAAGCAAAAATGTATCTAGGGTGTCACTAGTGGTATTAGTGAGTGATTCCTCTCCCATTTCCCCCCCTTGATTCCTGGATCCATGAATTCTTTTAATGGAAGAAACAGCACCATAGACTAGATGCTGATTTAGAGCATACGCAGCCTCCTGAAGAATATTATCTCAGCCCTGCAAGGTATTGTCACATAATTGGGACTAAAATTTAGTCTTCAAGAGGCCATTCCACTGTTGTATCAATCCATTTGTTTCAGGGTGATGGAGAACATAGTAAGACCAGTGAATTCCTTGGGCATGTGTCCATTCCTGCAAATCATTTGCTGTGAAATGGGTTCCTTTTTCAGAAACAATGCTTGTGGAATGCCACAGTGGTAGGTAAGACATTTGGTAAGTCCACAGATGGTAGTTTTGGAAGAAACATTCCATTCATAAAATGCAAATCCATATCCAGAGCATGTCTATTCCACTTAAAACAAATCACTGCCCTTTCCATGGTGGAAGTGGTCCAATGTAATCAACCTGCAACCAGGTAGAAGACTGATAACCTCAGGCATTCTTGCCATATAAGGGACTGAATGTAGGTCTCTGCTGCTGGCAGATTTGGCATTCACCAGTGGCTGTAGCCAAGTCAGCCTCAGTGAGGGGAAGTCCATGTTCCTGAGCCAATGCATAACCTCCATCCCAATCTCCATGGTGACCTTGTTCATGAGCCCATTAGGCAATGACAGGAGTGGCTGGGGAAAGAGGCAGAGCATTAGCCACAGAACGGGCCATCTTAATCACTTGATTACTAAAATCTTCCTCTGCTGCAGTCACTCTTTGGTGAGCATTCACATGGAACACAAATATTTTCATGTTTTTGCCCATTCATAAAGGTCTATCACATACTTCTCCAGATCTCTTTATCAACAATTTTCCAATTATGTTCTTTCCAAATCCCTGAACCATCCAGCCAAGCAATTTGCAACAGCCCATGTATCACTGTACAAATGCACCTCTGGCCATTTCTTCTTCCAAGCAAAATGAACAATCAGATGCACTGCTTGAAGTTCTGCCCACTGGGAGGATTTGCCCTCACCACTGTCCTTCAGGGATGTATCTGATAAGGGCTGCAGTGCTGCAGCTCTCCACTTTTGGGTGGAACCTGCATATCATGCAGAATAATCTATAAACCAGGCCTGAGTTTTCTCTTCCTCAGTCAACTGGTTGTAAGGGACTCCCCAAGAGGCCAAAGCTGTGTGTTGGGAAAGAGAAGGAAACACGGCAGGAGTGATGACCATGGGCATTTGGGCTACTTCCTCATGTAACTTATTTGTGCCTTCAGAACCCGCTCAAGCCCTATCTCATATATACCACTTCCACTTTATTAAGGATTGCTGCTGTGCATCCCCAAATTTATGGTTTGGTGGGTTAGACAATACACAGATTATGATAGGCAACTCGAGTCTCATTGTAATTTGATGGCCCATGGTTAATCATTCAGTCTCTACTAAGGCCCAGTAGCAGGCCACTAGCTGTTTCTCAAAAGGAGAGTAGTTATCTTCAGAGGATGGCAGGGCTTTGCTACAAAATCCTAAGGGTCTGCATTGATATTTTATTATAGGGGTCAGCTAAGGGCTCTAAACAGCATCTATATTTGCCACTGAAACTTCCAGCATCATTGGAGCCGATGGATCATATGGCCCAAATGGTAGGGCAGCTTGCACAGCAGCCTGGACCTGTCACAGAGCCTCCTTTTGTTCAAGTCCCCAATAAAAATTAGCAGCTTTTCTGGTACCTCATTAAAAGGGCTGGAGTAGCACACTCAAATGTGAAATGTGTTGTCTCCAAAACCTGGAGAGACCAAGTAACCATTGTGCCTCTATTTTGGTCGGTGGAGGGTGGGGGGGAGGAGATCCAACAGCTTATCCTTCACTTTAGAAGGGATATCTTGACATGTCCCACACCACTGGACACCTAGAAATTTCAGTGAGGTGGAAGACCACTACATTTTTGTTGGATTTATTTCTCATTCTCTCTCAAGCAAATGCCTTACCAATAAGTCTAGAGTCTTTGTTACTTCTTACTCACTGGAGTATATTGATCATGATATCATAAATATAATTGTCCAGTGTGATCTCTTGTGGGAGGAAGAGATAATTGAGGTCCCTGTGGGCAATATTATGATATAGGGCTCTAGAGTTGATATACCCCTGAGGCAGGACAGTGAAGGTATGCTGCTGGCCTTGCCAACTGAAAGCAAACTGTTTCTGGTGGTCCTTACTAATGGCAATTGAGAAAAAAAGCATTTGCCAGATCAAAAGCTGCATACCAAGTACCAGGGAATGTGTTGATTTGCTCAAGCAATTATACAACATCTGGGACAGCAGTTGTAAATGGAATCATCACCTGGTTAAATTTACAATAAACTACTGTCATCCTCCAAGATCCATCTGTTTTCTGCACAGGCCAAATAGGACAGTTAAATGGTGATGTGGTGTGATTCACCACCCCTACATTCTCCAAATTCTTGATGGTGGCACTAATCTTTGCAATCCCCCCAGAAACCCAGTATTCCTTTTTATTTACTATTTTGCTAGGTAGGGGCAGTTCTAGTGCTTCCATTTGGCCTTTCCAGCCATAATAGCCCTCACTCCACAAGTCAGGTATCCAATGTGGGGCTTCTGCCAGTTCTTGAGTATGTCTATTCCAATTATGCATTCTGGAAGTGGGGAAATAACCACAGAATGGGTCCAGGGACCCAGTGGACCACTCTGAGAAATGGACCTAAGCTAAAACTCCATCAGTCACCTGACCACTCTTGTGGTCCACAGTGACTTTTTGGGTCTCCTGGAATTGTCACTTCTGAGTCAGTATCAAATATTCCCAAAATGTCCGTTCATTTCCTTTTCTCCAATGCATTGTTACTCTGGTAAAAGCCTGTAATTCTCCTTGGGGAAAGCTAGAAGGAAGATTAACAATATAATTTTTTGTCAGCTTAACAATATTGTTCCCCTAGGGGACCTGGACTTCTCATTCAAGGGGCTCTGGGTCTGTAAACTATCTCAAGTCTGGGAATTGGTTAACGGGAAGTAATTTTCTGTGTCTGTAATTTGAATTAGAGTTTTGTTCACTCAACCTAGAATTCTTCTGCTTATACAGATCCAGAAGAAATTTAGTAGACTGTCCATCTATTTCACTTCTAGGCTCTTCATTATGTATTTGCCAATGCCATAATTCTATTGGACTCAGACTATTTTGAGTGCTGTTTTGAATCTGTCTTTCATTGCAGTAGCCATGCCCACCTTGTTTTTGGTGATTAACTGCTGATACTTGACTTTTACTAGACTGAGATCTGATCATCCCCATAATGTTAAAGGATTCTAATTCCATTATAGCCCTCCTAAAAGTAATTTCTGGACTACAGAGAAAAGCAAACACAGAGCTCTTCAGGGGAGATGGGGTTAGTGTTACAAATTTATTCCTCACAGTTCTTGTTAAAGGTGTGCCCTCTTTACTTTCTTGGGTTGGATGGGAAGGTCTTAAATGGAAAAACCATTCTAGCATTCCTAGCTCTCTAAGCTTTTATATTCCCTTTTCTACTTTTATCAGGGCAAATCAGTAACCTCAACCTCAGACATGCTAGGTCATCTTTTGATCCATGTTTCAGTGAGCCACCAGAACAAACTGATAGAGCCCTTTCTAATCCCTAAGCTACAGCATTGAATCCAGAATTTCTGCTTAGTTGGCTGATATCAATAAATTCAGCATGTTCCAACTTTATATTCTTTCCACCATTATCCCATACACTTAGTATCCTTTCCCACACATATTCATATTGGAAAAGTCATACAGTTCTTTTAGAGTATAGCGTACTTCCTCAAGGTTCACACTTTGTTTTTCACTTTTGGGGGTTTGTTGTGATTTTAGTCTAGGAATAGGTCTTGAAGTGAAGAGAGGTGGTGGCAGTGGGTAAGGCAAAGGATTAGAAATATCTTGCAAGTTACTGACCTCAGGTCTTTCCTTTGCATTTTCTTCTGGTGAGAAAGGATTCATTTCTTCAGGCAGGGGTTCAAAGGCAGATTCCTCAGGACATGTTGGAGGCTGGGCAGTGATTGCCTGAGTTGGGCTGGTATCTGCCTCAGGTCTGGGAGTAGGTCTAGACTTACTGGGGCAGGCCAGAGACTGGATAGTGCAGGATTTAGTTTGGCTGGTACCAAGCTGGAAGGAGGTACAGATTTTCTGGGGAAGCTGGAGACTGGGTGATACAAGGTTGACCAAGTGTGGTCTCCAGAGTGCGGGCTATCACAGGTTTATCTGCTAAAGTCTCAGCAGAATTTAGGGTTCCAATGCCCCACCAATATTATCATCATCCCATATGTATCTATCCCGAACCTCAGAGTTCTACTCCTTTCCAATCAATGCCTTCACTGTAATCACAGATACCCTGTGGGGTTGAGATTTTAGTTTCCTTTGTAATTCTGCTACTTGTACAATAGGTTCAAGTTCTCATATATCTCAAGTCTGTGGCTGCAAGAGATGAGATTTTCTTTCAGAGCACACAAAGAAACTTTCACATCATTCATGCAGCCTTTAAGTTGCAAATTTGATGCCTTTAGTTCATCTATTTCCTTTGTAACTGTAACCAGTGTATCTAGAAGGAACCAGTCAACATCATTATACCTTTTGACTCCACAAAACTCTGTTAAGGTGTTAAAGCTCTCACCCAGATCCTTACCTCTTATAAGCATGGAAGTAGGGGAACCCAGTAATGATATTTTGCATATCTCCATTGCCTACTCACACCATGGACTGTTAGTGGCATCTTTATTATTAGAAAGGGAGTCATTAGTACCCTTGAGTCCAATTAGAATAAAGCGCCAGTTGCAAATCTCCTAGAACCACCTCAGAAATCCCATGTTTAAGATTCTGTTCCTCAAGAACCACTCTTGGTACCAAGCTGTATTAGTCAGGATTCTCTAGGAAAACATAATCAACAGGAGATATATGTAAATAGTATGAGATTTTATAAGTGTCTCTCACATGACTGTGGAGATTCACAAGTCCAAATTCTGCAGGTAGGCTGCAAACCAGGGGCTGCAATGAAAGTCCAATGAAGGCCCTTGATGAATTTTTGGGAGATGTTGGCTGTTCAAAGACAAGTTGGGAAATTCTCTCTGAATGTTGAAATCACTTCCCCTTTTAAGGCATTCAACTGATTTGGTAAAACATCACTCATTGCTGATGGCAATCTCCCTGGTTGATTGTGGCTGTAATCACACATCTATGCAGTAAACTCACTGTGACTAAAGCCCATAAATAATTCTTGTGTTACAATTAGTCCAGTGCTTGCTTGACCAAATAACAGGCACAACCCCCTGGCAGAGTTAACACATTAGCCTAACCATCACATGAATTAAGGGTATTAATGATATTGAATTATTAAGTTAAATATAAAAATTAAAATTTTGAAAATAAGTGCAACAAAGGAAATGCAACATATGAGATTTTGCATAAATAAAATAGAAATTATATTTGGGCAATTGGGCAAATAAAATAGTAAAGAATAAATAATATTTTATATTAAGAAGTGATACCAACATGTGATGTAAGAAATTATAATATAAAAATATGGAGTGACTAAATATATGGAAAACCAAAAATTATGTCACAAAATGATAGGAATACCAGCAACATTTTCTAATCCACTAGTATCCACATTTAATTATGTGTGATTTATTATTCAATATATTATTGTGAAAAATCACATTCATAAAATTATGAATTTTAACTAGAACCAAGGAAAAAACTCTTAGACCAGTTAAGAAAAATGTTAATATCTCTATTATGATAAAACTTCACTGAAGTAAAAAAAAATTCCATACCTGGATAATTCAAAAAATATATAAGTAGATGATGTAGCAAAGAGGAAATAGGGAGTGCAAAACAGGAAAAGATCAATATCAACATAAAACAAAGTTACTTAAATAGATATAAACTTGTTAAAAACGTTATGATATAAAATATGTAACTAGATAAGCATGAATATTTTTGGAAACACATGCTAAATCTTCTAAAAAATTGATAATCATACATTTTGAAATAGCAGTTTCATATTTGAAGTTTCCTGTAGCAAATAATTCTAAATAAAAATTCATCTTAGGTACTAATATATTAATAATAATATCCTCTTTAAGAGTAATTTACAATGAGAAGCACATGATTAAAAATGGACAGAAAAATATCAGTTCATGAGATAAAGTGCACAAAGTTCAAAATTTAGATATAAAAAGCAGATATAAACAGTTATTACTTATCCACACATACACATAATTTAAAAGAATGTACAATTATAAGGTCTATTGATGAAAAACTGTAAAAATTGTTGGAAAAAATACCAGAAATGAAAAAAATCCAACACAGAAATATACTGGTGCTTGCATGTTGTTTGGTTTCATATTTTACTTTGTTTCCAGGCATTGGGAATTTATCACTATATCTTTTTTAAATATTTCATCCTCTGTATTATATCCCTCAGCCATGAAAATTATTTAAATTGTATTTTACTCTACTCTGAGTCTCTTCAAAATAAATGTTGTCATCAAAATTGTCTTATTGAAAAAACTTTCAAAGAAATCATATAGCACGCGGTTATTCACCTAGTTTTCCTAAACTCTGATTGGATTTAACAATTGAATGTATTAATTATACTCAATTCCCTATGAATTCTTGTAGCATGAAATATATTTTAAATGTCTGTAAGGTTTAAAAGACTTTCTATATTATTACCTTTTTAAAATTAATTTAATAAGGATAGACACCTTAGGGCATTTAAGAAGATACCTAATCCAGTTCTCTACCTCCTCTATTTACAAAAGATAATCATTCTGGTAATCATTTACAAGATAGAACAGTGTAAAACTTTCTCCATCTGTGAAAAATTCAATTTTAGGTTATAAAAAGTATTCCAATTGATAGATGAAGGAAATATGATAAAATTGTTTCAGTTCAGAGTTAATTAAAGGCACTCTTAATCTCATCCAAAATGGAAGAAATTTCCTCCCTGCTTCTATCTTCAATATGCAAAGTCACTTATGTAATTAGACAAAATTCTAAAGTAGAGCTTCAACTGAAATAAATGTACAAGAAATATATTGAGAAATGACAACTCTTACAGTAACTTATTTACAAATAGATTTAAATAAACTGCAAATTATATCCCAAAGAAGTGTAATTATTATGCAATTGCAATGCATTAGGGAAAGTTCTTAAATATGACCGAAGCAATTCTAAATAATATTCACACAACCCCAGGTTCTTTGGTAGTTTAGATATAAACTGAAACTCTTATATTGATTCCTAAACAACTTCATCAAATAAGGAATTCAATTCTTAATTATTTCTATCCCAATACAACCTAATACAACTTCTTCAAGTTCATATCATCATTCATGCATATTTTGTCATAAAGTTGATTTATTATGTTGCATAATTACATTAAAATGGTATCTGTAACATTTATCATAATGGATTTAATGCACATTTTACAAAATATTTTAAAAGAGCTGCTTAAAGTTCTTGCCATATATTTGGATGGTTGACATATTTTAAATATTTAACAATCTTATATTATTCCAAAATAATTGCTGAATATTATTACATGGAAAGCATGATGTAAAATGTTTAAGTTAAAATAAGGAAGAGACAAGCATGTTTTCCAACATGGCCAGTAATATGAGTGAATCCTCCAGGGCAATGTTGCTTCAGGAAACTGATGCACCAAACTGCCAGTATTCACAGCGATCCTGTTTCAGTGCCACAAGGTACACCTTTGCCACATTGTCCGTAGAATTCTGAAATGATTTAAGTTCAATATAAGACAAAAGAAATATCAAACAAATCTCTGCATAAAATTATCTTGGAGAAATCATTCAAATCTGGATAATGTAGCAACTCCAAAAATAGTCCAATTCAAGAATGTTGGCATGCAGGAAATTAGTATAACTCACTGAACATAATTTATTAAATAAAACACAAGTATGTATTTAAACAGTATATCTGAGAAAACTTATAGGTTGATATTTGGCATTTATTAGGGAAAACTCCACAAGGGACTACAATATCTTTTATTTAATTCATAGTATTCAGAAAGCTAACTGGTTATTTGGTATCTGAGTGATTATTACTATGATAAAGACTTCTAATCCTCTAGCAGACCATATCTCTTAATCTGAAAAATCAATGTCCTAAAAGGCATATTTCTCATTAGATACATAGATATATAGTCTGCTTAATTTAAAAATTCATTTATACTGCAGAGTATATATAGCAGAGTATATATATATATATATATATATATATATATATATATAATTCACCATTGAATACTGTCCTTGAATAATTCCCTTGAAATGAAACCTTAAACAAAGAAAGAGGATGGAACTTCAATATTCTATACAAGAAAGATTCCATGAACCTACAGTTGAAAGTAATAAAAAGAGAATAATAATAATGTCATCTTTGAAAACTTTAAATAATAAGTTATTTGCTGAACTATATATCAAAGAACTACATAGTCAAAATGTATTCTGGATAATTATGCAATTCTTGAAAACTTTTGAAGACAAGCAAAAGGCCAAAACAATACATTTTCAGAAATGTTATCACATTATGGTCTCCTTAGATTGTTGTTTTTTTTCCTTAGACAATAAGTCTTTAATCATTTAGCATAAAAAATTTCAGGAGAAACTATTATTTAAATGTGTGAATTCATTTTTAGTCCTTTTGTAAAATTTTAAACCTCCGAAGTGAAATTGGCTGAGTGCCAAAAGATTGTGGAAGAAAATTCTGCACATATTAATGCTCAGCTTTCTATTCTCTAACCTCATTCTATTTTCTGAGACCTATATTCTAATTATAAGCTCCATGATTTGACACAACATATGTAGTTGATAATAGCACAATCATATAGTATTTGTGCTTTTGTGACTGGCCTGCTTCACTCAATATAATATGCTCCAGGTTCATCCATGCTGTTACATGTTTCACGACTTCATTTATTCTTACTGCTGCATAATATTCCATCATGTGTATTTACTATAATTTGTACATTCATTGGTTGATGGACACATTGGTTGTTTCCATTTTTGGAAATTATGAATAAGGCCATGATGAATATCATGTGTAGATGCGTGTTGTTGTCACTTCTCTCAGTTCATCTGGTTATATACCTTTTAGCGGTATGGCTGGGTCACATGGCAAGGCTATGCTCAGCTTCCTCAGGAACTGCCCAGCAGTCCTCTATAATGGCTCTACCATTCTACATTCCCACCAGTATAAATAAGCATTCCTATATGTCCACATCTTCTCCAACACATGTTTGCTGAATTTTTAATGCTGGCCATTTTAATATTTGTAAAATGATATATCATTGTAGTTTTGATTTGCATTTCCATGATTGCTAGATGGTGATGAACATTTTTTCATGTGTTTATTTGCCATTTATATTTCTTCTTTGAGCAATTGTCTTTCAAAACTTGTGCCAATTTTTTAATTGTGCAGTTTGTCTTCTTTTCATTGAGTTGTAGTATCTTTTTATATAACATAGTTATTAAACCCATATCAGATATGTGATTTCCAAATATTTTCTCCCATTGAGTCAGCTGTCTTTTCATGATTTTGACAAAGTCCTCTGAGGCACAAGTGTTGAATTTTGAGGAGTTCCCATTTAACTATTTTGGTGTTGTTGGTCATGGTTCAGTGTAAGGTTTAACAAACTTCAGCCAACTACGAGATCTTGAAGATGTATTCCTACATTTTCTTCAATGAGTTATATGGTTGTACCTTTTATATTTAGATACCTATATATTTGAGTTAATTTTTGTATAAGGCATGAGATAGTTGTCCTCTTTCATTCTTTTGTGTATTGCTATCTAAATCTCCCTGTATCATTTTTTAAATAAAGTGTTCTAGCCAGCTGGAAGGGCATGAGAGACTTGTCAAAAAATCACTTGACAGTAGATGTGAGGTTCTATTTTTGAGTTCTTTATTGGGGGTTCCATTGATCAAGTTGTCTTTATGTCAGTACCATTCTGTTTTACCACTGTATTTAAGTAATAGTCTTTAAAGTCAGGGAGTTAAAGCCATCCAACTATGTTCTGCTTTATATAAATATTTTTGGCTATTCAGGGCCCCTCATCCTTCCAAATAAATTTTATAATTGGATTTTCCATTTCTGCCAAAAAAAGTCTTTTGGGATTTTTATTGGGATTCTGTTGAATCTTTATATCACTTTGGTTAGAACTGACGTCTTAACAACCTTTAGTCTTCCAGTTCATGAATGCAGAATACTTTCCATTTATTTAAGCCTTTTTAGGTTTATTTTAGGAATGTTTTACAGTTTTCTGAACACAAGTCCTTTATGTCCTTGGTTAAGTTTAATCATGAATATTTCATTTCTTTTAGTTGCTATAATAATTTGAATTGTTTGTCAGGTTTCCTCCTCAGACTGCTCATCTGTAGTGTGTAGAAATGCTATTAAGTTTTGCGAATTAATCTTGTATCCTGCCACTTTGTTGAATTCTTATATTAGTTGTAGGATATTTGTTGTGGATTTTTCAGGATTTTCTAGATATAGGATAATAACATCAGTAGATAGTGCAAGAATTACTTCTTCCTTTTCTATATGGGTGCTTTTTATTTATTTATCAAGCTTAATTGCTCTAGCTGGAACTTCTAGCACAATATTGAATAACAATAGTGACAGGGACATCCATGTATTGTTTCTGATCACATTGGGAATGCTTTAAGTCTTCACTATTGATTACAACACTAGCAGTAGGTTTTCCATATATGCAATTTACCATATTGAGAAAGCTTCCTTCTATTCTTATCTCTTGGAGTGTTTTTTCTCAAGAAAGGGTGCAATACTTTGTCCAAATGCTTTTTCTGCCTCAATCAAGAGTATTAAGGGTTTTGCCTTCTTTAATTTATGAATGTGGTTTATTACACTAATTCATTTTGTTGTGTTGGACCATTCATGTTGTTAGAGTGTATAATTATTTTACTGTGCTTTTGGATTCAGTTTTTAAATATTTTGTTGAGGATTTTTGAATTATATTCATTAGATATATTGATCAGTAATTTTCTTTTTTCATAATCTCTTTATCTGGTTTTGGCATTAGGGTGATATGGGTTTCATAAGATGAGCTTGGTAGTATTTTTCCTACTCAATTTTTTTTGGGAAAAGCTTGAACAAGTTTGGTATTAGATTGTCTTTGAATGATTGTTAGAATTACCCTGTAACGCCATCTGTTAATTTCCTTTTCCCCTTTGGGAGGATATAAATAACTGTTCAAATCCCTTTACTTGTGCTTAGTGTGTTGAGGTCTTCTATTTCTTCTAGGTTCAGTGTAGGTTGTTCATGTGTTTCTAGGAAATTGTCCAAATCGTTTGCATTGGCTAGTTTTTTGGTGTACAGTTATTCATAGCATCATCTTATGGTTGCTTTAATTTCTTTGGGGTCAGTGATAATGTACCTCCTCTAATTCCTGATTTTATTTATTTATGTCTTCTCTCTTTTTTTCTTTGACAGTTTAGCTAATGCTTTTTTGATTTTGTTGATCTTCTTGAAGAACCAACTATTACTTTTGTTGATTCTCACTATTGTTTTCCTGTTCTTGATTTAAATTTTTGCTACTCTGATCTTTACTATTTCTTTCCTTTGGTTTGATTTGAGATTAGTATTCTGTTCTTTTCCTAGTTCCTTCAGGTGTACAGTTAAACATGTTCAATTTTAACTCTTTCTTTTTTTCTAATGTAAACATTGATGGCTATAAATTTCCCTCTCAGCAATACAATTGCAGTTTCTTATAGGTTTTTCTATGTTGTGTTCCATTTACATTTGTCCCAAGATATTTGCTCAATTTTCTTTCAACTTCTTCTTTAATCAACTTATTATAAAAAGTATGTTGTTTAATCTTAATATAATTATGAATTTCCCTTTTTTCATTCATTATTTTTTCCCAGGTGTTTTTATTTATTGGTTAGTCTTGTATTTCTTTTGAGGGTGGTCATATGCTGAGATGAGTCTTTTCTATGTACATTTTTATTTTTTTAAAGAGTACATAAATGTAACATAAAAAAATATAGGTGATTCTCATATACCCTACTGCCTACCTTTCCCACATTTTCCCACATTAACAACATCCCTTATTCATGTGGTACATTTCTTACAACTGATGATCACATTTTGGTTCATGACCACTTAGTGTGGATTATAGTATACATTGTAGTTTTCCCTCTCTTCCACACAATTTTGTAAGTTCTGACAAGATATATAACGGCCTGTATCTGTCATTGCTATGTCATTCAGGACAATCTCCAAGTCCTGAAAATTATCCCATATTACGCTTATTTTTCTCTCTCTCTCCCCACAGAACCTCCAGTTGCCACTGCCTCAACATCAATGA
The DNA here is from genome assembly GCA_026826555.1 of Tolypeutes matacus. Taxonomy (NCBI): domain Eukaryota; kingdom Metazoa; phylum Chordata; class Mammalia; order Cingulata; family Chlamyphoridae; genus Tolypeutes; species Tolypeutes matacus. The sequence goes on along the minus strand of JAKSZT010054267.1, from coordinate 2,479,989 downwards.
TAAAAGTTCTTCCATTGGTAGAATCACAATAAGTTTACAGTAAGTTTATACTAATCCATCATTCATTCTCCAATCCTGAGGATTCTGGGATGGTAATGTCCACTCCACCTCTAAATGAGAGAGGTCTTAGATCACATGGGGCAGATGGGTGGTACTATCTTGCTTGCAGTTGTGTACTCTCTGTTCTTTGGGATGGTCATTGTCCAACATCATCTCCTTGTTAGTTGTCCTTTGTGATTCCAATGAACTGTAGAGTAGGTGTTGAATCTCTGTTGAGACTCAGGGCCCAGCTGGCACATGGGCAGCCAAAAGATTTAAGTCTCCTGGACAAACAATTATCAACTCAGTTACTGACTCTAAGTTCAAATAGAAGGGGAAGAAGAGCCATGTGTAGGGAAACTGTAACTGAGTCCAACTCATTCACACTGTGGAGCATAAATTCCAAAGTAGAGTCCACTGGGAGGGAACCAGAGTGCTGAGCTGTCTGCCCTGCCTATAGTGTCTGGATCACTCCAGAATCCTCAGCAGTCCTGCTATTTGAGGCAATATTTACTGTGGCAGTTAATGAGATCCTGCTGAGATGTGTACAAGCATAACCTCTGGAATGACCTGCTGACTCACTCTGTAGTCTTTTATTCATGTAAATTCATTTGTCTTTAGTCTTTCACCCTTTTGATCAAGGTCTTTTTCCAGTTTCATTCCTCAGTTCCAGGGAAGCTCCCGGGGATGAGCCTCAGTCCATTATTGATTTCCAGTTTCATTCTACTGTCAGCAGAGAATTTGTTTTGCACAATTTAATCATTTAAAATATATTGAGTCATGTCTTTTGACCCAACATATAGTCTATCCTAGAGAAGGATACATGAGTGTTTGAAAAGAATGTATATCTTGTTGTGTTGGCTGCAAAGTTCTAGAAATATATGTTAGGTCAAGTTCATTTATTATATTATTTGAGCTATTTCTTTATCCTCTGTCAAGATGTTCTATACAATATTAAGAGTGGCGTATTGGAGTCTACAACTATTATTTTAAAAACATCTATTTCTACTTTAAGCTTTGCTGTTGTGTGCATCATGTATTTTTTTTAATTTTTTTATTTTTTTTTATTATGGGTAAAAATCAAAATTCTCACAATACATACAAACATTTGCAAAATGATATATAAATATATATGCATATATGTGTATTTGCTTACAAAAATGTTATTTATATATATATATACATATATTTTAAGAGGTGCTTAGATTACCTAAAATATTACACGGAACCCACTGGGATTCCCATGTTGCCCACCTCCCACACCTCCCACCACATCCCACACAAACATCTCCCACAGTGTGGCCCACATGTGGGAGATGTGGCATCATGTATTTTGCGGCACCCAGATCACATGCATAATTTTTGTTATAGTTACTTTTCCTGGTGAATTGTCCCTTTTATTTATATATAATAACTTCCTTCTTCCCTTATAAAAGTTTTGCTTTTATAATGTATTTATCCAATATCAGTATTGCTACACCAGCTCTTTTTTGGTTACTATTTGTGTGGAATGTCTTTTCTACCCTTTCACTTTTAACTGGGTTGTTTCCTTACTTCTGAGATGTCTTTCTCTTAGACAGCATATAGATGGCTCATTTTTTAAAATCCATTCTATCAGGTTATGTCTTTTGATTGGGAAGTTTCTATTAACATTCGGTGTAATTACTCTAAAGACATTAATTACTTCTTCCTTTTATTCCTTTGTCTTTCCATTGCCATATCTTACTATAACTGTTTTGTTACCCCTTAATTTAACTGTCATAATAACCCTCAGTTCTTACACTCTTCTCTAAGCCTTTCACCTTTTTCTTTTCCTTTCAGGTGCAGCATATCCTTTAGTATGACTTGTATTTCAGTTTTTTTGGTAACATATTCTATCAGTTTTTATTTGTCTGGGAAGACTATAAATTCACCCTTATTTTTTGAAGGACAGTTTTGCCAGATACAAAATTCTTGGCTGGCAGTTTCTCTTTCAGAACCTAAATACATCATGCCACTTTCTTTTGCTTCCAAGGTTTCTGATGAGGGGTCTGCACTTAAGCATTGAGGTTCCTTTTTATGTGATGCTTTGGTTTTCTCTTGCTACTTTCATAATTCTCTCTTTATCTTTATTTGTCATTCTGAATAGTAGGTGTCTATTCAGATGTATTCTGTTTATGTGTGTTGTCCTTGGGTATAAATATTTATGTCTTTCATAATTGTTGGGATGTTTTTAGTCATTATTTCCTCAAGTATTCTTTGTAACCCCTTTCCATTATCTTTTCCTTCTAGCACACTGATAAGACATATGTTTGAGTATTTCATGTTTTCATTCAATTCCCTGAAACCCTGTATTTGCTAGGGTTCAGGCTTCTTGGGATCCTCTATTCCCAGGGCTGCATTTTTCTCTGGGCTTAGCTCTTTTGTTTCCTCCACAAGGTCAGCTGTAGACTATGAGGCTCTCTAAGCTTTGCTACTCTCCACAAGGCCAGCTGTAAACTCTCAGACAAATGGCCTGTCTCTATCCTGGCGCCTTCTCTCCTTCCTCACCAGAAATCCAACATTAAAACTGCTTCAACTCTGTTCTTTGTAATGTCTTTTATATTTGATTCTTGCCCCACGAAGAGTTGGGACTCAATGACCAGTTAATGCCCTAATCATAACTTAATCCTGCCCAGATTAGCAACCATTTTACAAGCATGATCCAATATCTATTTTTGGAATTCATAATTACATCAAACTGCCAAACTGCTACAGACCCTGATCTATTTTTTCCATTCTTTTCTCTTTCGTTTCTCTTGTCTTTTCCAGTTTGGATATTCTGCCCTTGAAATCACTAATGTCTTTAAGCAATTCAAGTCTGCTGTTATGTTCCTCTAATGTATTTTTTTTCTCATCCATTTTGCCTTTCATTCCCTTAAGCTCTGTTACTCCTCTTTGCAGGCTTTCATATTGTTCTTTATGCTCATCCAGTGTCTTCTTAATATCCTTTATCTCTTTTCCTTCAATTCTTTGAATTGATTAGGAGATTTATGTATTATTTATTAGTTGTCTTAAATCCTATAGCTTTTCAGGATATTTGGTTTGTTCCTTTGGCTGGACCATATCTTCCTGTTTAATAATATGGCTTGTCATTTTTGGTTGATATCTAAGCATCAGAATATGTTGGTGAAATTACCCTGATTATCAATTTCTTTCTCTTGCTTGGTGTTTTTTCACCACTATCCTTTGATTATTTGTCCAATTTATTCTAATTCTTTAAGATTGTCCATAAATTGTTCCAGGTACTCACTAATGGAGTACAGATTTTCTTCCAGTCTTGAAGCTAAAAAAAAAGACATAAAAGTATTTTTTATCCTCATAATTTCTTAAATGGACAGTGGATAGTACTTGTTGGTGAGCCTTTCCCATATTTCTGGTCTGGCCAGAGATGAGATTCAAAGCAGCCTCTGCTGGTCAAATTCAGTAAAGGGAAGCCCTCTGACTCACCTCCTTCTCTTCCCTTCTCAGTAGGTTGCAGTTAGCTGGGGTTTTTATCCAGGCTTAAGGACTTGATAATGGGGCAAGGAAGCCCTTCCCAGCCCCCATGGAGCTTTAGTAACTCACATTTTTTTTAAGATTCTTTGTCTTTCTGTCCCTTGTCCTGTCAAGAGTTGCACCACACTGTCCTGTTCTGCTGACACCCAAAGCATGTAACTTGGACAGCATTTGGCCTTTTCTCCATAGTTGTCTGACAAAGTTGAGCCCTGTCTGCCTGTGCCAATGCCATTTTCCTGGAACTGTCAACAGATTGGTTTTTGAGAAAGTATATCTAACTTGGTATTCCCTGCAAATACACATATAGTCCCCCATACCACATGATAATACTTGATTAATAAATGTTTTGATTTTTGTGTACAAAATTGATGGTATAATAATACAATACTTGTTGTCAAATGTGAAAAAGAAAGCACTATAACTTAACAAAGTGGTGTGGGTTAGTATTTGGAGGGAAGATTGACAAGCTTGCAGTACCATTTATTTAAATTTATACCACTTACCACCTAATAAATAAGTAGAAATGTCTCATGTTCATTTTCCCCAATTCTAACATGTGCTATTCTTTCATTTTAAATATCATTTTTCTCATTTCTCTGTGAAATATTTTCCAATCTCTCCAAAAATAATATTCCCAAGGTCAGACATCCTTTGAATGTCAATTTTTGAGGAATCAAGCATGATGCAATCTAAATAATTGATTTTAAATGAATAATTGAAACACAGAGAGAGTCAACGCTTGTCTCAAGTTCACCCACTGATATATTTTTAGAATATAAAAGTGAGACATCCAAATTCTAAGTTTCATGATATTTCATAACTTTTGCTGATTTCTTAAAAGGAAACAGAAATATACATATAAAATTTACCTATAACTTTGGAAGGGTCCTAATTATGTGAGAGGACTTAAAGCTTATGGTTCTTTAGTGTGAGGGTAAATCTACGTCCAAATTTAGGTCTAAATACTCTTAGTAGTGTTTAATTGTTGTTGTTATTATCCCTGAATATTGTGTGTAAATATTTTAAGTGTATCATGTAATGACAAAATTAATCTAATTAGAGGATTATAAGAATATTAGAACCCAGAATGCTGTCTGTCATGTAAAAATTGGTGTATCTGTTAGGGGCCCATATTTTGTGTGAGTGTTTAAGTGGAATCCACTGTAGGGGGAGTGGGGAGGTTGGGATTAGATTGGATGTTTGCTCTGTCTAAATAGGTAAATCCAGTACTTGTTGCTTCCTATTAGTACTCAGTACTTTATTCCTAACTTTCCATTGTTGCTTGAGATCGAAGGTTCATGGATGTTTTTAGAAATTTGAAGTAGTTAACATGGGTAAACAATTCATATTGTTGCCTGACACACACCAAGCACTTAAATGATATTAAAATTAATCATAACTATTGCTGATGCTGTTGTCACTGTTCTTTGATTTATCATGCACAATATTCATTTCAATTCCATGATGAAGTTCTCTCCTTCACTGCTTTGCTCAAATGTTGTCAAAACTTTTCAAAATTATTCACATCCCATTGTGACCTGGTGCTCCTAAATTCTCAAAACACACACAAACAAATATGGAAATAAACTTTCCTGAAAAGAATTTAAAAATTGACCCTCTAAGTAAAGGTGCACTGCATTGTCCATATGCACAGCCCTTCTCAGCCACTTGGTCACCATTACTGGCTGACACATCTCCCTGCCACATATACAACCCTTCCTGCCTCTGTGTCACCAGCCTTCATCAGCAAAATCACTTGAGAATCACTCTCAACAAGCATACACCTATAAGATGCTAAGCCCAAATATGGGGGCAGGAAAGAACATGGAATTTTCTCAACCTCCAGATTTATACTGTTTAAATTCATACAATCAAGGGGAGCATAAAAGTTCATCTTGTTTTATTTGATCATGATTAATGAGAAGAAATTTAAAGTGAACATGTCATGAGTAAATCTGTCTAGGTGAATCCATATGGCAGAGGACTTTCCATAAGGCAAATTAATACCTTGCTGGCACTGTTTTTCATTAATGCTAGGACAATTTGAAGTCTGATACTAAAGAAAACTGAAGCTCAAGCATAATAAATATATTTATATGATTAAAAAAAAAAATCCATAGCAGAGATTTAAAGTTTGAATTCACATAATTCTAATCAATATCAGAACTTTCATTGTTTTATTTTGCAGAATAATTTCCTTACTCTGTTATATGCTTATTAATTAATTAATTAATTAGTACTCTTTTATGAATTAAAAATAACTTCCTACTAAAATACTAAGGACGGCAAATATAAAGATAAATACAAAAACCTTCACTTCTGGATATTTACAGATGAGTGAGAGAGATAATCAGTTCATCATGATTCAGTGGGAAGTATTCTTACAGAAATATACATGACATGGAATGTGTTCAAGAAGAAGGGCATCTAATCCTACTGGGGTTGGCATGGTAAAAATGTGAGGGCAAAGTGAAATAACAGGTATCTAGGGGAAATATACTGTAAGAACTGAAATTTGAATATTGATCTTTAAAATGACACAAATTTAGTGCTAGAAATAGATGTGAGGATATTACAGCCAAATTTACGTTTTGGCAGCCCTCAAAACAGTATTATAGATATTCTAAATTTATATAAGGAACAAATTTGTTATTACACAGGAATAAATATTGAGAAAATATTGGTTGGATATCCTTCTATGGAAGAGAATTTAGCTGTAATCTCATATTTGGATTGCTCATTTAAAAAATAAAACAGAATAAAACAAAAAGAACAACAAAAACAAAGTGAAAGAAATTTAATTAAAGACAAGATCCTTGTACAGAATCTGATCATCTGATAACCCCTTGGATGTCCAATTTTAAGACAACATAGTTTTATTTTATTTATTTATTTATTTTTTATTATTTATTATTATTATTTTTTTATTATGGGTAAAAATCAAAATTCTCACAATACATACTCTCAGAACCTCTGTTGGCCACTGCCTCTTCATCAATGATAAATGTTCTTCCATTGCTAGAAAAACAATAACTCTATAGTAGACTTGTAGTAAGTCTACTTCAGTCCATTTTTCATTCCCCAAACTGGAGGATTTTAGGATGGTGATGCTCACTCTGTCTCCAATTAATAGGGAGCTTAGATTCCATGGGGAAGATGGATGCAACTATCTTGCTTTCAGTTGCAGATTCCCTCTGTTGCTTGGGCTGGACATTGTCCAATATCACCACCTTGTTAATTATTCTGTATGAGTCCAATGATCTGGAGAGTAGGTGTTGCAACTCTGCTGAGATTGGGGGCCAAACTGGCACATGGATGGACAAAAGATTTAAGTCTCTTGAATACACATATGTCAAGTATACTATTAAATATAGGTTCAAATATAAGAGGCAGAAAAGCAATGAATAGGGAAACCACAAATGAGTCCAACTCTTTCACAATCTGGGAGTATAAATTCCAAGGTAAGGCCCACTGGCAGGGTGACAAACTCCTGAGCTGTCAGCCCTGGCTGTAGTGTCTGGATGTCTCTAGACCCATCAGGAACCCTGGTATTTGAGGTACAATTTACTGTGGCAGTCAATGAGATCCTGCTGAGGCATGCATTAGTGTAACCACTGCAATGACCTCCTGATTCACTTTGAAATCTCTTAGCCATATAAACTCATTTGTATTAACTGTTTTCTCCTTATGGTCAAGGTCTTTTTTCAGGTGCATTGTTAGTTGGCCTTGGTATAATTCCTCAGTGCCAGGGAAGCTCATCCCTGGGAGTCATGTCCAATGCTGGGGGTAAGTTAGTGCATTTATATACTATGTTTGGCTTAGAAAAAAGAACATTTGAGCAACAAGGTGTCCCTCAGTTTGTAGGGCAAATGTTGTTCTTAGGCAACATTTAATACTGGGCTAAGCTTCAATTTCAAAAGGAAAGGTTCATAAGTATAATCATCAATATCAATGCCCTGGTGCAATGGTCCATCTTCCTTCACTATACACTGCACCTGTACTTGGGGGATTCTTACTGTCCCATTAGAGAATGTAGGAGAACTCCCCAAGATGGGAATTCCATATTCTTTTGGTTATTCTGTGGTTTTTGACCCACAATGGCAATGCCCCATGAACACTTGAGCTCATTTATATTCCTTAAAGGCATGCCCCTGAATAACATCCTCCCATGCATTTCTCAATCACAGACTCCTCAAACCAATGATCCTCTCCTGCCACAGTTGTGACCCTTCAGGGATCCAAAACCTCTCCAAAAATGGAGCCAAGAAACTAACCAAATAAATCTAAAAAGAAAATGAAAAATAATGATAGTTTATAAAGTAACATGTAAAATACAAAGACATTTTTTTAAAATTTATTTTTCTTTTATTTTTTTAAGATACTTAGATTATACAAATATCTCAGAGAGTTTATGAGATTTCTATATTCCCCACTCTCCACACTTCCCATATTAATCCACATTAACAACATCTTTCATTAATGAGGTACATGCATTGCAATTGATGAAAAAAATTTTACATTGCCACTAAGTGTGCATTAAAGTTTGCATTGTAGTTTACACTCTCTCCCATGCAATTCTGTAGGTTTTGGTAAGATATATAATGGCCTGCATCTGTCATTGCAATGTCATTTAGGACAATTCCCAAGTTCCAAACTGACCCCCATATTACACCTGTTTTTCCCCCTCTCTGCCCTCAGAACCTCCAGTGGTTACTCCTTCCCCATCAATGATTTAGTTTCTTCCTTTGCTAGAATTGCAATAAGTCTACAGTAAAATACCATTATGTCTCCTTTAGTCTATAGCTCATTCTACAATCCTGATGATTCTGGGATGGTGATCCCTTGAAGTCTCTTAGGCATTTAAGCTCATTTGTCTTTACCTTTTCCCCATTTTGGTCAAGGTCTTTTTCCAGTTGCATTACTACTTTGTGATTTGTAATAATCCTATGATGCCAGGGAGGCTTAACATTGGGAGTCATGTCCCATGCTGGGGGGAAGGTAGTATATTTATATGTTGTTTGGCTTAGACAGAGGCCACATTTGAGCAACAGGGAGGCTCTCAGGAGGCAATGCTTAGGCACCCTAAAATTCTAGGCTAAATTTCAATTTCAAGAGTAAGCATTCACATGCACCATCAATATCAAGGGCCCATCAATGGCCCATCCTCATTCACTAGTCATTGTCCCATATGCAGGGGATTCTTGCTGACCCATTAGAGAAAGTGGCAGAGCTCTTCAGGAATGGAATTTGATATTCCTTTGGTTATTATGTGAACCTCCACCCACAGAGATAATGCCCCATGAACATTTGAACAAATTTATATGCCTTATATATATCCAGGCAAGCTTCCTCCCATGTATACCCCTTCACTGACATCCCACACCAATGATCCTCCCCTGTCACAGTTGTAACCTTTCTGTCACCCAATACTTCTTCAAAAGTGAAGCCAATAAAATAGCCAAATACAATTAATAAGGAAATGAAATGATAATGATTATTTTTAAAACAAGAAATAAAATACAATTAAAAAATAAATAAATAATAAAAATTAATTTTTAGACATTGTATTTTATCACTGTAATATCTTCTGTCTTGTATGCACAATGATATTTTCTTCAATATATTCCTCCAGAGTCCTTTTTTTTTTCATTTTCTCATTTATCTTCAAAGAAGCTTTAGGGTACAGAAAAGTCACATAGAGAATACAGGTGATTCCCATATACACAACACCCTTCCCCTTTTCTCCTCTCATTTATTAATAATGTTTTACATGCAGATGGTACATTTGTTAAAATTAATGTACAAACATTGAAACCTTGCTACTGACCATGGCATTTAAGGTATTTCAAAGATGGATTACATTTATTTCAATATTTAGACAAATTTGCACTCCTGGATATATCAGATTTATATATTTGCTTGATCATATATCTCTGGTTTCAATAAACAAGATTTTGAGTTGAGTTTTTGTGTCTAAATTCATGAGATATTCATTTATATTTTTCATTCTTGCAATATAGCTTTTAGTTTTTATATCAAAGTATTCTTTGCCTATTGAAATGAATTGACTTTATTTCAGTTTTATATTACCTAGAAATATTCACAGAAGATTAATCTTATTGCACATATAGAAATATTTAAAAGACCCAGTATGTTTTAGGAGAAATAGATAGCATGTGTAAAGATATATTTTCATTAAAATAACTAAATATATTTCTTCTGTTTATGCATTAGACTGCATTTTGAATTCAAAAGGAATTGTTGAATAGGGTACAATAAGTATGAAAAATGCGTTTGAATTATGAATGATATTTTGGTCAATACAGGTGGCAACTAATTTTGAGGTCATTAATCCTGGTAACAATAATAACTGTGAACAAAACAATATGCCCCAGACTAAAACAGTCTCTTTCAAGGTAATTTTGTAGTTGAAATTGTGTCACAATATCATATTTAATAATTGCATACAATTCAAATACATTACAACAATAAGTTTCCAATTGTTAATTCTTATTGTATTTATATTTTAATACTATCTTTTAAAATGTTCTTAGCAGAGTACCTAATGCTAAACTCAAACCTTTGGTAATGTATTAAATGTGATGTGACTCTGAAATATGGCAGACAAGAACACAGGTGAAACTGAGGTATATTATTGCAACTCCTCTCTTTTTGTTTATTTCTTTTTTATCCTTTACATTTTCTTCCATCAAAGAGGAAACAGTTAAAACAGTTAGGAACTGGCCAGACCAGTCCCCAGAAACACCCTTCTTAACAAAGCTGCACTCCTAGCAAACTTTAACCTTAAATAACCAGTCCTAGAAAATCCACTCTCACAAAACATATTAATACTGCCATTTCATTGACATGTAATTTGTGGCCAAAGATAAAAAACTACTCTGCATGCTCCCTGCCTCCAAGAATGTGTGGGAAACCTTTCTTTGCCCATTCACATCACTTAAAAAAAAACCTGAACATATGTCAGGGAGAGAGATTTGACCTTACCTCTTGTCCCCTTGCTGGTTGACCTTGCAATTAGGCTATTTCTTTTTTTTTTTTTCCCGGGAGGTCCCAGGAATCGAACCCAGGTCCCTCCATATGGGAGACAGATGCCCAACCAGTTGAGCCACATCCGAACCCTAGGCTATTTCTTTTCTCAAAATTCTGGAGTCACAGTATTGGCTTCTGTGCTCATTGGGCAAAAAGCCCATTACTTGGTAACACAGGCACTGTAATGGAAATATATGATCAACTATTGATTCCACCTTTTGCAATCTGGGTGAAATTAGGGACCTTCAATATTTGAAATGCAGATTTTATTCATAATGTCTTCCTAAGAGGGAGAATGGGAGATATGAGGATTTAATGAATACATAAAGCAATTATAATTCTGCTTAACACTTTAGAAGCAGTCAATGAAAGTTAAATTAGTTTAATATCATATACTCACAAGGACCTTAAAATCTGCTCCACCCAAACAAACCTACCCAATATCCTACAATGAGCCTGAGATTTCATTTGAAACCAAGTTCATTCCTTCAGATTGTTATACATCTCTCCCTCCCCCTATATAAAGTAAGTATTTAGCAATTACTTGGTGATTTGAATGCTCAGAGAATTTCATTGAAATCTGTATAAATATTTAAAGTTATAATCAAATAGTCTTCTGGTGAATACTTCACAATTAAATAGACCAAGGAAATTTGTCTTTCTTTATAAATCATGGTCTGTGAGCATGTGTGTGTGTATATATATACACACACACACAAATATAAAATGTATATGCATGTATATTATTTGTTATTTTTAATAACACCAAATTTTTGTCACACATATTTCAATTAAAAATATCATTTTCATTATTCAAGTTAAATATTTATGTATTTAAATATACATTCAGGAAAAGTATCATAAATTATGGATCAATATACACTTCTAATTGTACTAATTCATAAAAATAAAAAAAAAATAAAACTCATTTTATTGTTAATCTGTCACATCTCCCAACAACTGGCAATGTTTATTGAAAATTGCATTAATGAATTTATTTATACTCAAAAAGCCCTATAACATGCATGCTCTTATCAAAATCTTATTGCAGATGAAAATCCAAAGGAAAGAAAATTTAAGTAATATATCTAAAGTCACTAATAAGTGGTGAATCCATGAAGGAGTACCATTCACTCTGGATCCAAGTAGCTGCTGTTGAATTTTACATTGGTATTTCACCACTGCAGTTTTCCATTTCTCAGATGGAGTTAGCTGGGGATGACATATGAATGCTAATGGAACTGATTGATATTTTTCTTTGACTGATTCCAAGAGAACAGACTTTTTTAATTTGTCCAATTGAAAGACAGTGGGATCATTGTGCTTGGATTACCCAAGGGAACAGAATTGCAGAAAGGTGAAATTTTCTCTGAGGAATGATCAGCTAAAATATTAAGTTGGCCCATATAACTATAGTAGAGTATTTCAAGTGGTTCTTTAGTAATGTATGGCCCTGACAGCAAAGCAGGATGAATCTCTCTGGATACTTTTTCTGCAACTCTTCCTTTTACATAAATAGATTTCAGGTGTTATCTTGAGAAAAATACAAAAAGTAAGTTAGTCTTTATTTATCATTTCTGAAAAGAAAATGGAATTTAGTTTTAATCCCCCCCAAATCAATTGAATATTAGGCAATCAGTAATTTTATTCTTCTGTGAGTAGTTAGTTCATTCAATATTTTAAGCCTTACTTTTTCAACACAGTTAAGTAATGTTAGATAATAATGAATTCTAATCTCCAAGTCAGTATAAATATAAATGAAGTTGAGCAGCTCTTAAATACAGGTTTTACTGTTTACCACTTGTGTTTGATGCCATATATCCTTCAGCAGTTTTGCAATAACAATAGATGAAACATTGTTTTAAACAATATTATAATTACAAAAAATATATTAATACATCATCATTGAAGACCTTGTAAAAGGGGCAGTTGAAGAAATCGCTTATTTATTTATTTATTTGACTGTGTGGATGCAAATTAGAAGTAATTCCTCAAAGCTTTAAGTACAAGAACTTTATTTTTAAAAATTAAATATTACATATCAATTTGATATGTTTACATGTGAAAAAAAACATATTAGAAATAAATAGATAATTCAGCCCCAGGAGTGATTAACATACGTGAATGAATAATTTTTAGGTTTATCATGCATGTAACTTAAAAATGTGTGAGTTAACTGTTTGTCATAAAGAATATATAACCTTTGAGTCCTTCATATTCTAATATCATACTAATTATTTCAAGTAAATGAATTATCTCTTCCCTTTTAAATTATTAAAAATGAAAAAACATTTTAATATTTTATGGGATAAATATTCTTATCATCAATTTATGGAGCAGTGCTTAAAATATCATTTGTGAAAATCACTTGAACAAGATTACATTTTGTATTAAATTTAGAAACCAGAGTATGTTGCTACATCTACATCCTGAAATTTGGATTTGCATTTTCATGTGCAAGGATAAGAATAAAATTTTCATTTCCTAAAAGCTTGCCAACCTACATATTCATAAATAAGTTATTTGTTGTTAAAGAAAGAATAGGCCATTAGAAGTAATCCAAATGCCAAAATTCATATGGACTGAAAAAATTCTCTTGATGGTACTGATAACTATTTTGAGGGAGGGAGAACATCAAAGTAACAGATGATTAAGGATATAATGAAAGACTTTTAATAACTAACTACCTTATATTATTTATATCTTACCTGGTTTATATCTGCACTTTTCAGGTAATATATTTGTCACTGATTTATAATGATGGACTCCCTTATTTTCCTATGTTCAAATATTCATTAAGAAATTATATTTAGAGGCAATGAAATTAGTTCCCTCTCAGGAATCCAACTGTTTTGTAAATATGCTCTTATATTTTTTCTTTCTGAGCAATTTTTCTCTCTACCTCCATCATTTTAACACCAAAGTCATGAAATTCACAAACACTGATAGTAAAGAAAGCATAAGAACAAATTCTAAATGAATCCTGAGTCAAGAATTGTTTTTTTCCTTAACTGAATTGATTTCTTTGAAAAAAAAATCTTCAGTAGAGTGTATAAATACTCCATTTGCAATTATTCAACTTAGAAAATAACTCTGATATAGGTATTTAAAAATTACTAGACATTTTTATTTAATTATGATTATTTTAGAGTCCTTTAAACTGAATTTATAAAACCCAATTTTGAAATACAAATCAGAACTAATATACGTTTAGCAGTGAGATTTTTTTCCTGAGTTTAAGCCAAATTAAAAATTTCACAAGGTTTTGAGCTACTTTCTGCTACTCAGTTATTTTGTATTTATCTCAATATTTATTAGAGAATTAGTAACTAATACATAGGATAAGCTTGTGTCCCTTAAAATAAAAGTAAACAAAGCAATGCAGTATTTTTCTAACCAATATGTCATACTTGCTAATGGGTCAATGTCAATTATGTTGAAATATATGCATCAAAATATATGGGCATCCTTCCATCTCAAAGATTTAAGGCACTATACAGTGGCAACTAGTGATTCAGACAACACTTTTCCAGGAAACATGCTAGTTGTCTTCATTGTTCATGAAATTTACATTTTGATATTATAAGCATATTTTATATGACCTAAATATTGAGGAACATCTTGAGCAATGTAATGTTTGAACACTGCCAAATTTAACCCAGCTAGTCACTTCAGTTTCATTTCCACAAAAATAATATGAGCCAATTGAGGTTCTCTCCATTTACCACCTTTAGACAAGGTTATTGCCAGTTTAAACTAGGCATTTTTTGTTTTCCTTAACACAGAGCTCAAATGGATTAAGCAAAGAAGAGGAATAATTCCTCTAGCTAAATTATTTCAGTAATAGCTTTTTAGATTTTTGGTCTATTTCCATTGTTTTTAGTTTGTCATATCATCAACAATCTTTTGAGTATGTAATGTCAAATTACTGAATCTCATGCAGTAGGCATATGTGTTGATACTGGGCTTCTTCTGGTCTTTGGATGGTGTGATGTTCTCAGGTATCAAATTACACAAATATAAAGATAAACATACCCATATTAATTTCAAAATGAGAGCATTTAAACATGATTTCACTTTAAAAGAAGTAAAGAGGTAACATGCTGATGCAAAGAAACAGGGAACTTGAAGATAGTTTGACATGATTATGGTGCTGGTTATTTAACTGCTATTAAAATATGAAAAACAACTATAATGTAGTCATATAGAAGATTATTTATAACTGCTATGTAATTTACACAATCTCCAGCACTTGCAAATCAGGAATAAGCAAAACAAAGAATGCCCTTAAATATATCAGTTGACTATATCTAAACATAAAAATAAAAATAGAAACAGAAAGAGAATCAGAAATATAAAAGAAATATAAATATGGATGTAAGTGTAGACATAAAATCAGACAAAGACATAGACATAGACATAGACATAGAAATGGACATATACATAGAAATAGATTTAATAGGTAAATTAAGAGGGAATGATAGGTAGATTTGGAGAGAGGCACTGACTAAGATTATGGGTAAGAATGTTTTATTTAAAAAGAAAAACTTTACCTACTAATCATATACAAATTTCAAGGTGTCTTAGTATATTTCCTTAAATTACAGAGAGGGTAGTGTCTAGGTAATATTTGGTAATAGTAATTTAAATCAATATAAAGTGACATAGCAAAAGTAAAAAGAACAATTGTGCTGTAAAGATTAATTAAATATCATTGCACAACAAAGTAAGAGAACCAAGTTGGCACATTATAAAATGAGGGTGCAACCAAATTGTGATGGAATTTAAGATTTTTGTCTGGTCTCTTTCTAGGAAAATGAATTGGGAAGAAGAAAATGGGCAAATGGAGCAATCAGACCACTGGAACTGACTGTTCTCCTAGGGCTATTTCAACACATTCAAGCCTCGAATTTCATCTTCTCTCTCATCTTTATGATGTTTCTTGTCTCCCTTTTTGACAATATTATGATGATTATTCTCATTTAGATGAACTCTCAACTCCATACTCCTATCTACTTCCTGTTCAGTCAGCTTTCCATCATGGACCTCTTGAATATTTCCACTATTGTTCCTAAATTAGCTACTGATTTCCTGTCAGGTAAAAATACCATTTCATTTATTAGCTGTGGAATTCAGCTGAACCTCATTTGAGATTTACAGACTATTAGGCAGAATTATATATGTCAGAAGTCACACAATGCTTGCAGGTGACTTGCTGATATTTACACTTATTCTCCCTAAATAATATTATTATAATATTGTAACATCATTAAAAATAAACATCAGTAATTAATTGCTGAAACTTAAGTTTTGCAATTTCTAAGGGTACATTTGATTCTGAAAATATTATTCTAGTGGTGTTCACAAAAATAAATTATACTTCTATTCTGAACACTTGATTTTGAAAGTGGTATAATGCTATAATGCTTTTTAATGAAGTATTACAAATGCTCATACTATTTAATAATGTTTACCTAATTAATTACAGTAATTTATTTTATTAAATATATGATACTCTACATTTTAGTCAATATTTAGTCATTTTACATTCTTTCAAAATTTTATATATAATGATTATATATAAATAATTCAGATGTATTTGTGTATGTGTATGGGATTTTTTCTGATAAATATGCAGAAATGTAAATAATGTGTCCAAGGATACCATTATTTGTTCTTGATATGTGTTTCTCAATTAAATTTATGAATTGTGGTCAGTTAAGACATAGAAAAATAGATTTATCTGTATAATATGCTTGTTTGTATTAGATTATTTTCATGAAATTCAGTTCAAAATATAATTTAAGATAAAAACTTATTTCCCAATAATTTTTAAAATTAATTTTGTAAGTGAAAAACAAACCTTGTTAGAATTGTAATAAATATATAGTAATTTAAATAAATGTCAATGAAATTATGTGTGTGCCTTGTAACTTTCTTCATTGAGACTCTTTCCAAATGACCTTTTGCAATGTATTATTTCAGGTCTTCAAATCTGCATATATATTTTACTGATTGATTTTCACTTATTTTGAGTAAATAATCTATCCTTATCTTTCATAATTTAATATTATCATGTTTGATATCTGAATTTATGCTACTTTTAGTTTTGAATTTTATTATAAGTAAATCTCATCAATCCACTTATATGTTTTAGAATTCTATACTTTCTTGGGAGTAGTCATTCTTTTCCTATTATATTTAACTTACTTCAAATTTCATTAAGCTTTACAGCATGAAATTCTGTCTAAATATCTATCTAATTATTTTTTTTTAGAATCAAAATTTTGCCTTATATTTTCAAAAGATGAATTTGTCAAGTAGAACTGGCTCACAAGAATAATTAAAAAACAATAATGGACAAAAATGTTTCAACGTTTTACTGAGCAATGACTGAAAAACACTATGATTAAAGTGACAGCAACTCGGTATACAAAGCATGGGGTTATATAACACAGTGAACAGTGTGGCAGAAGATGGACTGTGGTTAAGAGTACAAATTTGAGTGTGGTGTGTCATGAACTATAACAAATGTACAATACTAATACAGTCTTAATTATAGGGGTGCATGGAAAAAATATACCAAGTGTACACTATGTGCCATAGCTTGTGGTAAGAGATTGAGATTGTTCTTTTATAATCTTTAACAAAAATTCCTCAACAATGTAAGGTATTTTTGGAGGGGTGAAGTATGGGAATTCTGCATATTATGTTTTGTAAGCTTACAACTTCACTAATTAAAAAAAACAAAATTATAGAAATGCTACTCAGAAATATCAACTGAGTCTTTTACTTAATTTGCATGATAGCTTGTTAATATTTGGTATTGCTCATTTCTTCTTCTGTGATTTAACAAACACATATTAGGCCATTAATATCAAGATAATTGGCCGTATGGGAATTTTCTCAAGCAATGAATATTTAAGGCACAGCTCTGAAAAGAGAGATAGTTTAATAATCATTAGCTAAATTAAGTTGAAATATAAATTAACATTTTGCCTGTGAAATTGTTTCTATGGTGAATGTCATAATCATTTCAGTTTACTTAATAATTTCACTTTTGCTTACATTTATTCAACATTTAAAAACTGTAATATAATATGGTGGCAATACACCAAAATTACATCTCTTTCCCTATTGTTTATTTTTGTTTGCTAAAAGGGTATCAATCAATTTACATTTTGATGATGCCCCATTCATTTTTTGCAATCCCTTTGAATTAATTGCTTATGTAACCATTATATTAAATGTTAGTATTCTTTTTAGAGTATTTTATAGAGATTTGGAAATAATTTTTGGATAACTATAACTTTGATTCCTTAAAATGCTATTCATAAGGAAACTTTCCTTTTAATCTGCTTATTTATTAAGGTTATTATATTATTTAAAAGACTCTGTTATAATAATTTGTTGAGGATTATTTGGAACAAAAAAATTCATTTTATGAATATTTATGAAATGTTAGGTAATAAAATGCATTTTTCAGACTACCATTATCAGGTACAACATTTAGCCATCATTGAAGCCATCATTCCAGTCTCCCCCCACCTCCAAAATGCTGAAAATATGTCAAACAAAACTCTTAAATCTATAAGAAACTTGAGGTCACAGGGCAAACCTCTGCCATGAAAACAGAATAGAGGCAGTGAAGTGAATCACTACTTACCTGGAGGAGAAGTAAAGAAATAGAAGCACTCTGCTACAGCCAGTACACACAGGAATGCTTGAACTCTAGTTTACCAATTTGTGAATGCTCTGTGTGGACAAACTTGATAGTCAAAGATTCCTAGAAACCAAGATATAGGGGTAAGGGACCACAGTATCCTGAGTTTTATCTCTAAAAGCCACATCATTTTCTTACTCTGAAGACCGGGGAATATTCCACCTTGTACCAACAGTACAGAGAGGGGAAAATAAATATTTTGAAATATCCTTAGATTGACCTGTTTTCCTTAAAAAGAGCTGTACTAAATGGAGACTCTTTTTATCAGAGCTTAATAAACATGTTTTATCAGAATATTGGTGATATGCTGGAAAGGAAATATAATTGCATCCACTTCTACCCTTCTATGTTGGGGAAGGAAAATATTGAAATCAGTCACCCTCTAGCTTTTGATAAATGGAAAGGAAACTATCTAAGAGGAGCTCACTCTACAATTCTTGTCTCACTTTAGGGGTTAGGGAGTTTACAAAGCAATGAAAGTCTTGTGAAGGTATTAATCCAGAGAATCAAGTTAAATAAAAGTTAGACCCAATCAAAGAATTACAGAATGCTTAATGCACATCAGAGGATATAAATACATCTCCTCTGTAACAAATGCTGATTACAAAATAAAAAATTTTAAGGCTGAGAATTTATTTAAGAAAATAGGGTATCACAAGCCAATGAAACTAGTAGAAATTCTAGCCTCTAATAACTTACAGATACAGCAAACTGCTAACATAGCCTAACTCCTAGCTATGTAATATATATATATTCCTTCTAGAGGTTATTCTTAATTTTAATCCATTTCAGTGGGTATGAACTCATTTATACATATACATATACATATACATATACATATACATATACATATAC
>JAKSZT010054267.1:2427889-2460796 GCA_026826555.1 Tolypeutes matacus | reverse complement strand
CATATACATATACATATACATATACATATACATATACATATACATATGAGGTTAGACATTATTCTTAATCCTGGATGCATTATGAAGAAAAAGTCATGTGGCAGAATGAGAAGCTGGAAGCTTACAGAATCCAGAAGAAGATATCTCATTATGAAAGGAAAGCTAAGGAACTAAGGATGGCCAGAGAGACACAACACTGCCAACGGCCAACACCTATTCTGAGAAACCATAAGTCAATAAATTCCTGTTGTTAAGCCAACCTTTTTTATGGTGACTAAGAAACTTTTCAATATTGGGAAGTAGGTGTTATAATTACAAACACATAAAAAGATGGACATTGCTTTGGAATTGGAGACTTAGTAAAGACGTGAAGAATATGGAGTTCCAAAAAGAAAAAGTCTAGATTGCATTGCAGAGAATATTGCTGTGATTACAGATTACACAAGTACCTTTGAGGGGATTTTAGAAGGAAATGATGAATGTGTTATTAGATACTGGAGGGAAGGTGATCCTTATTATAAAGTAGTGGATAATTTGGTAAAATTGTGTCTGATAGTAGGATTGAACTTGGAACTGGTAAGCAATGAACTTGGACATTTAACTGAAGAGGTTTCCAAGTTATTTGTGGATGGAGCAGCCTGATTTACATTGAATCAAATAGAAAAATGCTAAAGAAAGGGATAAAATGATAATTAAACTATTAAGCATGAAGGAAGCAGAAATTATTGATTTTGAAAATAGCATCTTATCCAGATAATGCAATCTGAGAGTAGTGCCAGAAACTTCGCTATCAGGGACACCACTGGGCTTTCAGCAAGTCATTCTCAGAGTACTCAGTTACATACGATTATTTAAATGAACAGGAAATTATTAAAGTATCAGAACATTGATCCAGCCAGCCATTTCAGTTAAAGACAAGATTTAAAGAGCAGTTATCAAAGAAGGAGTTGTTGGACCTCCTTTAACTGTATAAAAAGCTGAAAAAGAATTTTACAAAATTGATATGAACAGAAGCATACTACCAACTTGGACTGAAAGGGACAAAGAAGGGATAAATAGAAGGCAGAAGGACTTAATGGACAAAAACATTGATAAAGATGACTGGACCAAAAAAGTACCTCTCCTGCTAAGACAGAATACCCACCTCTATGTGTGGAAATGGCCAGAAAACCCCTTTGCTTGATGGAGATAAGTCATTTCACCTGGAACTTGGAGTGATTGGTATTTGAACCCCAATATATAGGAAAAATAGCAAAACTCCAATGGTCCAGCATGCTGAGTCCTATACCCCTGCATTCAGTCAGAGTGTGGCCATGATTTTGATTATTTCAAAGGTTGGTACCTACACTCTTATCTTCTGGGAGACTACACAAGTGTTTAGAGTATATGTGGGTGCTTCTCCATGAATCAGAAAGAGCAAATTATTGATTCTAAGATTCTTAGACCTTGTAATCTAATGGACTTGTGACATTTAACCTGTTTACCTTCTACTTTCTCTCTTCTGAAATAGAAATGTTTATCTTATACCTATTATCATTGTATTTTGGGAGGAAATAAATTGATTTCTACATTACAACTGTCCATAAGATGGAGAAAAATTCCTTTCCAGGAAGGGGGACAACTATAATTATTTTTTTTTTAGACTTTGGGTTCATAGATTTTTCTTAGAGGAATTAATGATTTTGATATATGATGGATTAGAAAAATGTCTTTCTGGGTCCCAGAGATTGGACAGTGGAAGTAAGAATTATGTACCTTAGGGAAAGAAAGAAACAAACAAAAAATAACAAAATATGCTCTTAATGTTAATACATTGCTATGAGCATGTAAATAGGATCTTTTCAAGTTGTTATTTCAGTTTATTTGTGTCCCATTCTATACAGGAATGAGGCATCATGTCAAGAAAACCAATTTGGAGAGTTTGGTAGAAGTCAATAAATCCTGTAAGAAAAAAGAGAGGACTTTGACATGTGATGGGAAATCAAAGGACCCAGGGATTGCTGCCAATATGACAGTAGCCAAGCCTTCTATCCTCTGAATCCTTGAGCCAATAAATTCCTGTTGTTAATGCAACAGACTGTGGTATTTGTCATAGCATCCAAGAAACTGACAACACGTGTGGTCTATTTACTTCAGCTTTCAAAAAAAATTAAGATATTCAGAAAGCAAAACACAGTTTGCAGATACAGAGGAAAGAGCAGAAATAGTATAATATTACAGATATATTAGCATTATCAGATCAAAAAGTTAAAGACCTATGAATAATATGCTGATTTCTAATGAATAAGTGGGCAATATAAAAGAGCAGATTACTATTGTAAACTAAGGCATGATACTGTAAACTTATACCTTTTATTATTTTACATAAATTGCATTTTCTAATTTATTTTGTGTATTTCATATAACAGAATTAGTAACTAGATAATTTAAGCATTTTATTACTTTTGTACTTTTTGATCAATTTCATACAAAATAAATTTTTGTATTGTTTCTTAAGTTTAAAAAGCAGTATTTAGTTTGAAAGTTTAAGATATCATGATTTATTATTTAGCAAAAATATTCATATAAATATAATTTCCAAGTTGATAAAAATAGAAGACAGCAAGACCCATCAAACCACAATAAAAATGGAATAATGACATGCTTCAAAATTTTGATTATCCCTTCTATTTTTAATAAACATTTTTATTTTTATAAAGACACTTACATTACATAAATGATGCATAAAAACATAGGGGATTCCCATATGGCCTGCTTTCTACACCTCTTACATTTTCTCACATTAACAACATCCTTCATTAATGTGATAACATTTGTGACAATTGATGAAATAATTTTGGAGGATTACCACTACGTGTCAATAATCATTTCCATTGTAGTTTACACTCTCTCCAGCCTGTATCTGTCATTGCTTTGTCATTCAGGAAAATTCCCAAGTCCTGAAAATGCCCCCAAATTACATGTGATTTTCCCTCTCTTTCCCCTCAGAACCTCTGTTGGTCACTGCCTCCACATCAATTTAAAAAGTCATTCCATTGCTAGAATCACAATAAGTCTATAGTAGAATAACATTAAATCTACTCTAGTCCATCATTCATTCCCCAATCCTGAGGGATTCTGGAATGGTGATACACTCTCCACCTTTATTTGAGAGGGGGCTTGGATCCCATGGGGCAGATGGATGGGAGTATCTTGCTTGCAGTTGTAGACTTTCTGTTCTTTGGGATAGTCATTGTCCATCATCATCTCCTTGTTAATTGTCCTGGGTGAGTTCAATGAACTAGAGATTAGGGGTTTCAACTCTATTGAGATTCAGGTGCCAGCTGGCACGTGGACAGGATTTAAGATTCTTGGAAATACAACTATTAATTCTAGTACTAGCTATAGATACAAATAGGAGGGACAGAAGACCAATGTTTAGGTAAACCACCACAGAGTACAACTCTGATACACTGGGGAGCATTAATTGCAAAGCAGGGCCCACTGTCAGGGCACCAAACTCTTATTATCATGTCTTGATGTCTCCAGAACCCTCAGGAGACTTGCTATTTGAGGCAATATTTACTTTGGCAGTCAATGAGATCCTGCTGGGTTGTGCATAAAGTTCAGAAATGACCTCCTGACTCACTTTGAAGTCCCTTAGCCATATAAACTCATTTGTTTTTGTCCTTTCCCCCTTTTAGTTAAGGTTTTTTTCCAGATGCATTGCTAGTTGGCCATTGGTTGTAATCCTTCAGTGCCAGGGAGGCTCTTCCCCAGGAGTCATGTCCCATACCAAGGTGAAAGGTAATGCATTTATATGATGAGTTCAGCTTCAAGAGGGACCATATTTGAGAAACAAGGATGGTCTCATGTGGTAACCCTTGGGCACCTTATAATATAGGCTGTTTTTATTTCAAAATATAGGTTCATAAGTACAGTCATCAATATCAAAGGCCATCAATGGTCCATCGTCTTTCACTCGTCACTGCCCCCATAGTCACGGGATTCTTGCTATCCTATTAGAGTATATGACAGAGCTCCCCAGGACGGAAATTTGATATTATTTAATTTATTGTGTAAATCTCCACCTACACTGACAATGCCCCATCAACACTTGAATACATGTGTATGCCTTATACATTATAGGTATGCCCAGAGTGAAACTCCTCCCATGCATAAACCATCACTGACACCCCACACCAATGATACTCCCTTGCCACCAGTTGTTACCCTTCTGTGATCCAAAACTTCTATAAAAATGAAGCCAACAAAATAACCAAATACAATTAATTATAAAGTGAAATAATAATGATAGATTTAAAAATAACAAATACACAAAAACTTTAAAAATGGAATAATAAAAACATATAATCTTTAAAAATTGACATTGTGTCTTTCATCACTGTAAGATCTGTTATCTTGTATGTACAGTGACATTTTCTTCCATTTATTCCCCAAGTTTCTTATTTTTTAAAATTTTGTCTTCAAAGAAACTTTAGGTTACAGAAAAATTATGTACAGAATATGGGGATTCACATGTACCCAACATCTTCCCCATTTTCCCTTTCCCTTATTAATAACGTTTTACATGTGGATGGTCACTTGCTACAATTGTACAAATATTGAAACAATGCTACTAACCATGATCAATGATTTACATTATGGTTTATATTTTGGACAATACACTGTTACAAATTTTGATGAAATTTAACATGGCCTGTATCCATCATTGCAAGATCATGTAGAACAATTCCATCACCCCCCAAATTCCCCATGTTCCATCTATTCTATTCCTCCCTACCCTTCTCCTTGGGATCCACATCAACCACCAATATTCACTCCTTGAAGAACAAGATTCATAGTTACTTGCAACAATCTTGAAGGCTTGGCATACTGGCAGGTCCTCCCCTATTAGACACTGCTCTGCTCTTGAGAGACTCCCAACCCTCTATTTCAGAACATAGCAGGATTCCCAAGGATGGGAGTCTAACATCTTCCTGCTCACTATGTTGTTGCCACCCATGGATACAACACACTATGACAAGATGAATACTCACACACTTCCTAGAAGCCTGTTTCCGGTGCACCCTTACCCATGTGCCCCCCACTACAAAATACTAAACCAGTAACCCTGCCTTGCCATATTTGTAAAAAGAACATTCCCAACTCTGTAGTTTCAAGCAATTACCCAAAAATGGCCAAGGTTCACCTGTGATCTCCCCCAACCCACTCCCCATTTCCAAGGACAGTCCAACTCACCCTCCAAACACTACCCACTAACAAACCAGCACTGCCCAACCCAGTAGTATCACTGCATCACTTTCATGTCGATTAGCTACACAACTACACCCTTCCAACTTATCATAGATTTTCCCCATATGGGCATTGGTTCACAAGTTTCTTCTCTCTGTCTGTCTCCTATATATCTATCTTCCAGGCTCTAGCTCTGTGAGTCTGCTCAATGTGCTTAACAGATATCATTGAAGTAATGTAACATTTGTCCTTCGGTGCCTGGCTTGCTTCACTCAACATAAGATCTTCAAGGTTCATCTATGCTATCCATGCTTTAATACTGCATTCCTTCTTATGGCTGAGTAATATTCCATTGTATGTATATACCACAATATTTTTATTCATTCATCTGTTGATGGACATTTGGGTTGTTTCTAACTTTTGGCAAGAATGAATAATGGAACTATAAACATTGGTGAGCATATATCTGTTTGTATACCTGCCTTCAATTCTTCTGGTTTATACCAAGCAGCAGAATTGCTGGATCATATGTCAGTTTTATAATTAGCTTTCTGAGGAACTGCCAAATTGTACTCCCCACTAGCTGCACCATTCTACATTTGCACTAGCAGTGGATTAGGGAGCCCCTTCCTTCATGTCCTCTCCAACACTTGTAGTCCTCTGTTTTTTTAATAGCTGCCAGCCTAATGGTTGTAAGATGATATCACATTGTAGTTTTGATTTGCAATTCCCTAATATATAGTGATGTTGAGCATCTTTACACGTACTTTCTTGTCATTTGTATTTCCTCTTTGGAGAAGTGTCTACTCAAATCACTACTCCATTTTTTAAAAGGGTTGTTTGTCTTTTTATTTTTGAGGTGAAAGATTTCTTTATATATGGTGGATATTAAGCCCCTATCAGATATATTGTTACCAATATTTTCTCCCATTGAGTAGGCTAACTTTTTACTTTATTGCCAAACTTGTGAGGTGCAAATTTTTTTCAGTTTTGAGGAGGTCCCATTTATCAATTTTTCTTTCATTTCTCATGATTTGGGTGTAAAGTTCATGAAACGATTACCTAGCACAAGATCTTGTAGATGATTCTCTATGTATCTTACAGGAGCTTTATAGTCTTGGCTCTTATATTTAGATTTTTGGTCCATCTTAGGTTAATTTTTTTAAAACTTTATTTTGTACATTTAATAATTGAAAACATAAACAATCTAAAACCAAAAAGCAAACACAGATGAATGATTAAAAAAAAATTAGGTTAATTTTTGTACATGGTATGTGTTGATGTTCCTCTGTCATTATTTTGTGTATGACTATCCAGGTCTCCAAGCACCATTTGTTTAAGAGGTGAATCTCTCCCAGTTGAATGGGCTTGGTGACCTTGTCAAATATCAGTTGACTGTATATGTGGAGATCTATATCAGAACTGTCAATTCAATTCCTTTGGTTAGTATGTCTATACTTGTGCCAATACCAAGCAATTTTGATGACTGTAGCTTTGTAGAATGTTTTAAAGACAGGTAGCTTGTGTCCTCAAATTTCATTTTTCTTTTTCAATAAATCTTTGGCTATTTGGGGCCTCTTTCCCTTCCAAATATATTTCATAATTAGCTTCTCCAATTCAGTAAAAAATGCTAAATGGTAATTTTTATTAGGATTGTGCTAAATCCGTAAATAAGTCTGGGTAGGATAGATGCCTTAATGATATTAAGTCTTCCTATCCATGAACAGAAAATATTTTTCCATTTATTAGGTCTTCTTTGATTTCCTTTAACAGTGTTGTACAGTTTTCTGCAAATAAGTCATTTACAACTTCCGTTAAATTTATTCCTAGGAATTAAATTCTTTCAGTTGCTATTGTAAGTGGGATTTTATTCTTGATTTCCTCATCAGATTGCTTATTACTAGTGTACAGAAATGATACTGAATTTTGCACTTTGACCATATAACCTGCCTCCTTAATGAAGTCATTTAGACTGTCTAGAATCTTTGATGTCGATTTCTCAGGGATTTCTATCTATAGGATCATGTCATCTGCAAATAGTGAAATTTTTAGATTTTCCTTTCCATTTGGATGTCTTTTATATCTTTTTCTTGCCTAAGTGTTTGAGCAAGTATTTCTAAACTAATGTTAAAAAAGAGCAGTGACAGTGGGCATACTTGTCTTGTTCCAGATCTTAGAAGGAAAGTTTTTAGGATTTCATGCTTAAATATGATGTTAGCTGTAGGTTTTTCATTTAAACATTTATCATGTTGAAGAAAGTTCCTTCTATTCCTATCTTTTGAAGTAGTTTTATCATGAAAGGGCACTCTATTTTGCAAATGCTTATTCTACATCAATAGAGGTGATCATGTGATTTTTTTTTCTTTTGATCTACTTACATGATGTATTACATATATTGAATTTCTTATGTTGAATCCTCCTTGCATACCATAGATGAAATCCCCTTTGTCATGGTATAAAATTCATTTGATGTGTTGTTGAATACGATTAGCAAGTATTTTGTTGAGGTTTTAACATCTAAGTTCATTAAAGAGATTGATCTATTGCTTTCCTTTCTTGTAGCATCTTGGTCTTTGTTATTAGGGTGATGTTGGCATGAGTTAGGCAATGTTCCCTCCACTTCTATTTTGTCGAACAGTGTAAGCAGGATTCATGTTAGTTCTTTCCAGAATATTTATTAGAATTCACCAGTGAAGTCATCTAGTCCTGGGATCTACTTAGGTGGAAGGTTTTTGATGACTAATTATTCTTGTTACTTTTGATTGGTCTGTTGAGTTCATCAATTTATTCTTTTGTCAATGTAGGCTGCTTGTGTGTTTATATGAATTTGTGTAATTCCTCTAAATTATCCATCTTTTTGGCACACAATTTTTCAAAGTATACTCATTATATTATTTCTGTGGGGTCAGTGGTGATATCCCCTTCTTTACTTCTTATTTTAAGTATTTGAATATTCTCTCATTTTTTCTTTGTTACTCTAGCTAAGATTTTGTCAATTTTACTAATCTCAAAGAACCAGCTTTTGGCTTTGTATATTTTTTCTAGTGCTTTCTTATTTTCAATTTCATTTAGCTCTGTTCTAATCTTTTTTATTTCCTTTTTGATACTTCCTTTGGGGTTAGTTTGTTGTTCTTATTCTAATTCCTTCATGTGTACAGTTAGGTCTTTGATTTTAGCTCTTTCTTCATTTTTAATGTAGGAATTTATGGCTATGAATTTCCCTCTCAACACAGCTTTTGCTTCATCCCATTGGTTTTGTTATATTGTGTTGACATTTTCATTTCTTTCAGTGTAGTTATTGATTCATTTTGCAATTTCCTCCTTGATGCACTGATTGTCTAAATTGTGTTGTGTATGTTCCATATCTTTGTGCCTAATCTGATTTTCTGCCCCTTACTAATTTCCATCTTCATTCAATTTTGGTCAGAGAAACTACTGTGTATAATTTCAATCTTTCTGAATTTACTGAAAGTTGTTTTGTGGCCTTGCATGTGGTCTATCATGGAGAATGATCAATGTGTCCTCAAAAGGAATATAAAACCTGCTGTATTTGAGTGCACTGTTCTTTATATGTCTATTCATTCTAAATCCTTTAACATTTTATGCAAGGTCTCTATTACTTTTTTGACATTATTTGATATGTTCTGTCTAATGATGATAATGATGTATTAAAGTCCCCCACTATATTGGAGAGGCATCTATTTCTCCACTTAATTTTTCCAATGTTTACCTCCTATATTTTGAGGTGCTCTGGTTAGATGCATAAATGTTTATGCTTGTTCTGTCTTTTTGATAGATTACCCCTTTTAATATATAGTGTCTTTCTTTGTCACTTACAATAGTTTTGCATTTAAAGTCCATTTTGTCTCATATTAGTATAGCTACTCATACCATTTTCTGATTATTATTCACATGTAAATTTATTTTTCAACAATTTAGTCAACTTTAATCCATGGGTCTAAGGTGAGTTTCTTGTATACAGTGTATAGATAGATCATATCTCCTTATAAATTCTTCCTCCTTGCACATAGTTCATCAGTCTCTTCTATTCAAACTTATATGTGATGCTGAAGTTCTTAGGTATACTTTCAGAGACTGAAGCCTCTGGCCTACCTATGTGCCAGGTGTGCATGGAATCTCGGTGGAGCTGCAACTCCTACCCTACAGCTCAATGGACTCATCCAAGTCACCTGGCAAGGAGACAACAATGGGCAATGGCCATCCCAGGGAATGGACAGGGTCTGCATCTGCAGGCAGGATCATCCCACCCACCATATCCATGGGATATAAGCCCTCTCTCACTTGGAGGTGGAGTGGACATCACCATCCCAGTCCCATCAGGATTCGGGGAAGAACTATGGACTAGAGTAGACTTCATGGTATTCTGTTGTACACATATGGTGATTCTAGCAATGGAAGAAATTATAACAATGAGGTGGAGCCAGTGGCCACTAGACATTTTTGGGGCAGGGAGGGGATGAGCAGTTGATATACAGGGGCTTCTTTGGGATTTGGAGGTTGTCCTGAGTACCTTTGTGGCAATGGATGTAGAGCATTTTAAAACAGCACACACCACTCAGAACTGTGTGGGAGAGAGTGTGGTCTACGGTGTGAACTGTGGTCTATGGTTGGTGGCAAGGCCCCAGGATGTGTAAGTCCATTGAGGGTGGTGGGCCACACTTGTGGGAGATGTTTGTGTGGGATGTGGTGGGAGGTGTGGGAGGTGGGCAACATGGGAATCCCAGTGGGTTCCGTGTAATATTTTGGGTATCTAAGCACCTCTTAAAATATATTTATATATATACATAAATAACATTTTTGTAATCAAATGCACATATATGCATATACATTTATATATCATTTTGCAAATGTTGGTATGTATTGTGAAAATTTTGATTTTTACCCACAATAAAATAAAAAAAAAGAATTATATATATTATCCATATTTTTTTTCAATTCATGTATACCATATATTGTTTTTATTTCTCTTTGTATCTTTTTAGTTATTCTTATATTCCCTCCCACTCTCTCTTTTTTGTTTTTTCTTTCAAGCTGCAGAACTCATTTTAGTATTTATTGACAATGTCTCTTAATTTCTGGTTATATGAGAATATTTTTAACTCTCCCTTATTTTTAAAAACCAGCTTTTCTGGATAGAGAGTTCTTGGCTGGATTTTTTTTTCTTTTAGCACCTTAACTATGTTATACTGTTGCCTTCTTGCCTCCATGGTTTCAGATGAGAAATCAGCCCTTCATCTTAACAAGCTTCCCTTGTATGTGGTAGATCTCTTTTCTCTTGCTGTTTTTAGTTATCTCTCTTGGTCTTGTGAAATGGACATTTTAACAAGTATCTATCTTGTCGTAGGCCTGTTTTGGATTTATACTGTTTGGCGTGGTTGTACTTCTTGGACAGGTATATCCATGTCCCTCAATAGAGTTGGAAAATTTTCAGATATTATTTGCTATAATACTTCGTCTGTGCCCTTTCCCTTCTCATCTCCCTCTGGGATGCCTATAATGCATATGTTTGTGCAGTTCATGTTATCATTCAATTTCCTAAGTCTCTGCTGGATTTTTTCTATCTTTTTATCCATCTGTTCTACTATCTATCTGATTTTAACTGTATTGTCTTCTGCCTTGCTGATTCTTTCCTCTGCCTGTTTAAATCTTCTGTTATGTGTTTCCAATGTATTTTTGATTTCTTGCAGTGTGCCATTCATAACCATCAAGTTCATTATCTTTTTATGTATATTTACAATTTCTTCAATATGTTCCCCCAGTGTCATCTTTTTTTTTTTTTAAGATTTTATTTATTTATTCATTTATCCCCCCCTTGCTGCTTGTGCTCGCTGGGTCAGCTAACCACGCCGTGCGGGCTGGCTTGCCTTCACCAGAAGGCCCCGGGAACTGAACCCGGGGCCTCCCATATGGTAAACGGGAGCCCTACTGATTGAGCCACAGCCGCTTCATCCAGTGTCATCTTAATATCCTTTATCTCTTACTTCACTTTATTTATTTGATTCATGATATATGTTTTGATATTCTTGATTACTTGTTCTACATTCTGTGTTTTCTTTTTTTTTTTTTTTTTTAGTTTTCTCATTAGACTGGGTCGTGTCTTCCTGTTTATTAGTATCGTTTGTAATTTTGGTTGGTGTCTAGGCACTGTTTATCTTGCTGGGTCTATTTGGTTGGTTAGCTTCTCCTAATCTAGGCTTTTATTTTTTTGTTTCTTTTTGTGTGGTAAGGTTAATTTTTTATACTTGGTTCCTCTTATTCAATATCCTTTCAGTTATATGTGTCACTTTGAAAAAATATTAGGACCAGAGAAAAAGAAAGATAAATAGAGAAAAAGAATAATAGTAATAATAATACAAGGAAAGGGTAGAAGAGGAACCACTGAAGAGCAAGGAAACTAAGTAATATGAGTAAAAAATCATTAAAAAAATCAATAGATTAAGAATAAAAACAGGGGTATAGAAAAAATAAAACAAGAAATAAAATAGAAAGAAAAACAGAAAGAATTAAAAGACTGGACAGATGAGAAGAGTAGAAAGAAAGAAAGATAAAAAATGGAGAGAGAGAGAAAAAGAAATAATGAAAACCCAACAAGAAGTAGTGGAATGGAAGAAAAGCAACAGAAGTCAGAAGACAGAAAAATGAAGGAAAAATATAGGAATAGAGCAGGTTGAAAACATGTAAAAGAAAAAAAAAGATACAAAAAAGGGCAAAAACAAACAAGAAACAAAACAGCACCAAAGAAACAACCCAGGAAAAACAGCCTTTCCTCTTAGGTCCCAAGGGACTTTCTCAGGCTGCTACTGCTCATCAATTAATCACCCTGCATGTTGCCCTCCACAGGTGATATATTTAATTTTAGTGAATGAAATAAAGGAAAAAAAAAGAAAATATCCCAAAAACCATAAAAAAAATCACTAGAAACGCTGTCCATAAGTTCCCTACCATAAGATGCTAACTGTGTGCCTTATCTCTCCCTGGATTCCTCCTCTTAGGAGGTAGTGGGACTCAAACCAGCAACCTTCTACATGCAAGGCAGGAAATCCTGAACTGCACTACAACAGGTCTATAAACTAAATAGGCTTTTGAAAGTTTATCAGGCTCTTCCTGCCTCCATTTCCCTTAAGTGAGTTGGACTTCTAACAGTTTTCAGGGGCTGGGCTAGTTAGGTGCCTGTCTCTGTACCCTCCCTAAGTTCCTTTCTCCCAGGGTGGCTGGGTGTGACAACCTGTCTGAGCAGATTTCCCCCACCCTCTCCCCAGGTCCACCTCAGTGCTAAGTGGTATTTTCCCCAAGATTCATAGGGGACTCAGGTGACCAAACCCACCGAAAGGAAAACACTCTTCACCCATCACCAGACTCATCTTCCTGCCAGGGAATGCTCCCTCCCACCCAGCTGTCTGGTGAGAGCCAGAGAGTCCATGGCAGCTTTTTGCTTTGTGTGTAGCATTTACCCACCCATTGTTTCCAGCCATAGGGACAAGCAACTCAAGGTGTTCCCTTGTGCTCTTTATCTCTTTGTCCAGCTCAATCTAGAAAAATTCCTTGCAGCCTCCTGCTGTGTGGACTTCCAAAACAACTCACTCAGGTAGGATTTTGCCCATTCTCTGCCATTTTTTGTGTGAAATAGCTGAGCAGTGCCTACTAACATTGATGTCATTTTCTTGGAACTTCTGATTATCCCTCCTTTATAAAAACCCTCCACTTCCCCATTGGTGTAATCGTTATCTGAATTAATGTAACTGAAAAAAATTTGGTGTGCTAACTTTCTTTTAGTTTTATTAATTTTATTTATTCATACTCTCTAATACTTAACATACCCTCTCCTTCTTAGTGTTCATACCATGGTACCTCTAACTTACTTCCTATATCTGTGCATGTGCTATTTTTTCATGTCATATTGGTACCATAAAAACTTTATTCTTCTTTGTCTTGTTTATTTAAGTGATTTTAATGTTTCTAAAGTTATTCCAAGTTTCAGCATCTCTCAGGCTTTCATTCCTATTACTGAATGATGTTACATTTTGTCTATGTATTCTGTTTTCTTTACCTATTTCAGCTGATGGAGAACACTTGGGTTGTTTCCAACTTTTGGCTGAGTTTCCAATTTTGTTTGCCTATTTTGCATTTATGTTTGTTTTCTTTTTGTTGTACATTGCAATCATGTTTATATATTCTGGATTTTAAGCACTCTTCTGTTATAAAGTTTGTAACTACTTTCTACCATTCTACATGATATCATTTACATTCTTGACAATATCCTTTGGCGGACAAACATTTTCAATTTTGATGAAGTTCAATAAATCTGTTGTTTATTTGTTTATTGTCTATGTAATGTCATATCTAAGAATCTCTTTACCTAATTCCAGCACTTTTGAGGATACAGATATTACACTTTTGTAATCCATATATCTATACATCCATATATCAAATATCAATTAACCTGATATAGTTTTATTTTAAAATAAAAAAAAGGAATGCTAATGGAAGCATTGAACTTACAAATTACAATAAACATGTTATGGGGAATGCTATCTAGCTGAATCTATAAGGCAGCTGATTTTCATTAAGATATATTTATATCTCACTAGCAGCTGGTTCTTTCAAATCCAGGACTATTTCACTTTTAATAATATAGAAAATATGCTCAAGGGCAATAAAAATATTGTGCTGATATAAAAACAACACAAAGCAGAGATTTATTGTTTGACTTTTCATCTGCAATCAATATTAAATTTTGAATTGTAATTTAATTTGCAGAAGAAACTGACTTACTAAGTTATACTGGTATTCATTAATTAATTTGTACTCATTTAGCAATTACTGATAAGTTCCTAGAAAATGTTAAGCATGGGAATGATTAAGATGGATACATAGGCTTCTTTGAAGTTTACAGTTAAGAGAAATATAAAAACAGATCATCAAGATTCAGTGGAGAAGAGGGGCAAAATGGTTGCAGAGAAAGGAGCTCCAACAGTTAGCTCATGCTACAGGGCAGTTAGTAATCACACAAATCTATCTAAAGCACATGTACGAGGTCCCCAGGAGACCAGAAGATTATACTGCAGCAACCTTGAATTAATAGAAGGAAGAAACTGTACATTTTCAGTAAAGATTCATGAGTAGAGCTCTCCACCCCACAGAGGCCAGTGCCCATCTTGTGCTGACTCAAAAGCTTCCTTGGGAGATATTCTGTGGATGGATTTGGAAGCTCCATTTCCCAAAATTGGGGTAGGAAGAAATGGTTGGACACCATGTTTAAGTACTGATAAGTAAATTTGGCTGGCCAAAGTATAATACTAAGAACAGCTAAAATTTGAACCTGTCCAAGTTGGACAAAGGCAGTATCTGTCATTTTACTGCCTTCCACATTAGGGGAAGTGGGGTTGATTGAAAATCACAGTAATGGTTTTCACTGGCTTCTTTCCCCCAGATCAGATTGCAGCTCCAGCCTAGGCTCCTGCCCCACCTCTGTCAGGAAGGAAGCAGGGGGACCTGCAACAACCTATCCAGGCAACTGCATGTGCTTTCAGCCAGTACTGACTAGATAGTTAGACTCCTGGGTCTCCATCCCCACACCCCAATAGCATAAGAGGGGAGTTGTCTTTCCTAAGACTCTATCATTACTGCAGGCACTTTCAGTCCATATGGACTGATTATACATGTTGGAGGATGTAGTCCCAACCCTGGCAGGAGAGGAGGGTTGCTGGTGTTACATTAGTCTAACTGTACAACTTTGGTTAGTTTTGACCATGATGTCCTTACTGCCCACACCAGCAGCTCAATCACTCTCCCAGGAAGGGGAGGAAGCAGCAGGAAGTTTCATGAGTTTTCCTGGGCAAGTACAAATGGTCTTGGTCTGCAGAGCTTGGATTGCTGGACATGCTGTGGTTCTGCCGGGGTGCAAGGGAGAAGAGTGGGGAAAGCTTCATTGGTTCCTGGGCCAAGGTGGGCAGCTTCAGCCTCCACAGCATACAGTACCAACTACATACCCAGCTCCTCATACATAAACACCAAGGGAAAAAAGGCAAGAAAGCCCAAAACCAAAGAGATAAACTACATCCATAACAAACTCATCTAGTAAGCAAGATGCCAAGACACCAACAAAAAATTGTAATGCTTACCAAGAAACAGGAAAATATGGCCCAGTTAAAGGAAGAAGATAAGCCTCCAGATGACATAGAGAAGTTGATACAACTAAACATAAATGTTCCAACAAATCTCCTTAATAAATTCAATGACATGGTTAAAGAAATAAGGATAATAAGAAGACTCTGGGAGAGCACCAGGAAGAATTTGAAAGTATACAGCGAAAAATATCAGATCTTATGGCAATGAAAATAACAATAAATTAAATAAAAAATACATGGGAAGCATATAACAACACACTTGAAGAGGCAGAAGAAAGGATCAGTGAGATTGGAAACATGGCCTGCAAAAGCAAACATATAAAAAAATAGATAAAGAAAAGATTGGAAAAAGATTGAACAGGGTTTCAGGGATCTAAATGACAGCTAGAGTTGTGAAAACATATGTGTCATGGATGTCCCAGAAGTAGAAGATAAGGGAAAAGGGGTAGATGGAATATTTGAAAAAATAATGGTAGAAAATTCCCCAAACCTGTTGAAGGACATGGATATCAGTGTCAAACAATCACAACACACTCTCATCTGAATAAATCCAAACAGACCTACTCTGAGAAACATACTAATCAGAATGTCAAAGGCAAAGAGCAAATTCTGAGAGCAGTAAGAAAAAAGCAATTCATCACATACAAGTGATAACCAATAAGATTAAGTGCTGGTTTTTTCATCAGAAACCATGGAACAAAGAAATAAGTGGTTTGATATAGATAATATACTGAAAGAGT
This sequence comes from Tolypeutes matacus, assembly GCA_026826555.1. NCBI lineage: Eukaryota > Metazoa > Chordata > Mammalia > Cingulata > Chlamyphoridae > Tolypeutes > Tolypeutes matacus. The sequence continues at coordinate 2,444,673 of JAKSZT010054267.1, read as the reverse complement.
AAAACTACAAGCCAAGACTCTTATTTCCAGCAAGACTGTCTTACAAAAATAAGAACACATTTAGAATATTCACAGATAAACAGAAATTGAGAGAGTTTGTAACCAAAAGACTGGCTTTGCAGGAAATACTAAAGTGCATGCTACAGCCTGAAAAGAAAAGACAAGAGAGAGATGCTTGGAAGAGAGTCTAGAAATGAAGATTATATCATTAAATTATCTAAAATTGTAAAAAGAGTGTTGAAAATAAAATATGACAGATAAAATCCAAAGGTCAAAATGGGTCAAGTAAGAACTGCCTTTACTTTCATAACATTGAATGTTAATGGATTAAACTCCTCAAAAAAAAAAAGATACAGACTGGTAGAACAGATAAGCAGATAAGAAAATATTAGTCTTCTGCATGTTGTCTTCAAGAGACTCACCTTAGAAAAAAGGACACTGTAGCAGTTTTATATTGTTTATGAATTCCAAAAATAAATAATGTGTTATGTTTGTAAACTAGTATGTTCCTCTGGGCATATTAAATTTTATTGGATTCAGGGGTTTCACTTTTAGTTGATCAGATAAGGATTAAGGCTTTGATTGGGCCACTTCACTAGGATTTTGAGTCCCTGACCCCTTTGTGAGAAAGAACTCACATAGAAACCACACTGCAGAGAAGGGAGATGGGAATTTTGATCCTGGAGGAGGGAAGTAAACACACGGAGAAACAGATACGTGAGGAAGGAGAGAAGGTTCCATTAGACAAGGCAGAGTCCCGGGGAAGAGAAATGAACCATTCACCTGATAGTCTACAGCTGGCCTTGTGGAGCAAGCAGAGCAGCTGAGCCTGGAGAGAAACAAGCTCCAGGAAGAAAGAAACATAGGAAGCCTGAACCCTTGCAGATATCAGCAGCTTTCTTGCTCCAACACGTTTTAATAGACTTTGGTGAGGGAAGTAACTTATGCTTTATGGCCTGGTAACAGTAAGCTTCTACCACAAATAAATAACCTTTATAAAAGCCAAAAAAGTTCTGGTATTTTGCATCAGCACCCCTTTGGCTGACTAATACCAAATTTGGTACCAGAGAGTGAGGTTTTGCTTTTGCTATTGTCAAAATGCTGGAATGGTTTTATAAATGGGTAAGGGGTATTTTTGGGAGGAATTCTGGGATGCTTGTTGTAAAATATCTACAGTGCTTTGAAGAGATTCTTCACAGTAATATGGACTCTAAAGAGACTTTTTATGATGCCTTAGAAGTAAATGATTAAACTATTATTGGAAACTAGAGGAAAGGAGATCCATGTTTTAAAGTAGCAGACAACTTAGCAAAATTAACTCATGATGTTTTATGGAAGGCAGAATGTCAAAATGGGAAGCCTGGGAATTTAGCTGAGTACTTTCCAAAGTAAACTCGGAGAATGCAGCTTGGCTTCTCCTTGCAGCTTATAGCAAAATTCTAGACAAGAAAGATAATCTGAGAACTGAACTGTTGGGCACAAAGAAAACAGAAACTGATTCTGGAAGGTCTAAGTGCCTGGAAATCAAGCTCCCAGACAATAGTGCCCCTTTTGAGGACTTAACTAAACTTGGAACTTGTAAATCAGGTTTGAAGATGCAGTTATATTTAAAAGATTTGTGGAAAGTCTTATTGTTTGATGGCTTGGTTCCCTCAATCTTGCATGCTAAACCAAAAAGCATCTGAGAGACTTGTATGAACATAACCACTGTCAACTTGGACTAAAAGGGACATAGAAGGGAGAGATAAAAGGAGAAATGGATTTAAGAGGAAAACCATGGAAACTGAGATCTGGAATTAAGACCATGGGCCAAGAGAGGAACCACACCCATGTGTATAAAGAGGGTAAGTTTGCTCTGGCAATTGAAGAGGGTGGATGCTCCCACCTGATGCTTAGGTAGAGTTTTGCTGCCCCAGGGTACAGAGTGGGTGAAGCACATTCTCCAAGGATTAGGGAGGTTAAAGTCACCACCCAAAATTTCTCAGAGGGATGGGCCTGTCCTCCATGAATTAGGGAAGGCCAGGCCACCAACTCTTTGCTCTGAGAGGGTTGGGCCTGTATGCCAAAGGATAGGGAGGATTTTGTCTTCACTACACTGTACTAGGAGGTTTAAGACTCTAACCCAAATATTAGGTAAAGTGTGGCAATCAATCACCCCAATGCTCTTGGAGGGTGAGGTCTGGAGCTTGGTTGACACCCAGATACTTGATGAGGGTGAAACCAAGAAAATGGCCATTGGGCAAACCCTTGGAAAGCATGGGTCCTCACGAGGCCCCAGGGAGAAGAAACCATTATCTTAAGAATGACTTTCATACTTTGAAATCGAATGGAGTATGCCCTACAGGTTTACTGAACTTTAGAGAACCCATGACTCATGTTTTCCTACCAATTTCTCCTTATGGCAATGAAAAATTTTCTCCCTTGTCTATCCATTTGTGTAGTGGAAGCAGGTAAATGGTTTTTTAAGTTTCAGAGTTCTACAGCCAGGCAGAACTTTACCTCAAGACAAATTGTATTTCTTTTATCTAATTGTGATATGATTCACAATTTTAGCATTGTACTGATTTAAGTTTTTATTTTTTGAATAATTTATTTTTTTGAATTCAGAGTGTTAAGTTTGATATTGTTTGATAATGTTTATGAATTCCAAAAATAGACATTGGATTATGTTTGTAAACTGTTTTTTTTTTCCTCTGGACATATTAGATTATGAGAGATTTCACTTTCCTTGATTAAATTATTATTAAGGCTTTGATAGATCCATGTCAGTAGGACTTTGAGTCCCCTCCTCCTTGGTGGGCAGGAATCACAAAGAAACAGCACTGCAGAGAAGGGAGGTGAGAGTTTTGATATTGCAGCCTGGGAAGTAAACACACAGAGAATCAGATACATGAGGAAGGAGAGAAGGCTCCATTAGACAAGGCAGAAGCCCCAGGAAGAGAGATGAGCCATTCACCTGATAACTTGCAGCTAGCCTTGTGGAGAGAGCAAAGCAGCCAAGCTTGGAAATAAACAAGCCCTAGGAATGAAGGAACCCAGGAACCCTGAACCCTTGTAGATGTTGGCCACTATCTTGCTCCAACACATGGCAACAGACTTTGGTGAGGTAAGTAATGTATGCTTTGTGGTCTGGTAAGGACAAGCTTCTACCCCAAATAAATACCCTTTATAAATGTGAACAGAATTCAGATATTTTGTACCAGCACCCCTTTGGCTGACTAAAACTGATACCAATAGGTTGAAAGTGAAAGCTAGGAAAAATATAATCCACATGTGCAGTAACCAAAAAAAAGCTGGAGAAGCTATATTTATATGGGATGAAATAGACTTTCAAAGCAACGTGTTATTAGAAGACAAGGAAGGACAATGTACATTATTAAAAGAACCACTTTACTAGGAAGAAATAACAATAATAAATATATATGGAATTCATATTCCAATTAAACATGGGTTAATTTGGTTTTGCATTGAATCTGTAATTCAGCTTCTGTATAATTGGCATCTCCACATTATTGTTCTTATAACTATGAATATGGATGATATTTTCACACACACACACATATATATATGTCTTCTTCCATTCCTTTTAGCAGTATGCCTTATGTAGCTTCAAATTTAGAAATCTTAATCACCTACTGTAGAATTTTCATTAATAATTTGATCCAATTTTAATAGGCATTTTATATTTAATTTTATTTTTGAGGCATTGCTGATTGATTTTTTTGTATCTTTATATTCACTAGTTTGCTTTGAAAACAATCTTTTCTGATATATATCCAAATGAATTTGATATAGGTTATCTCAAAATACACAGAAATTAATTATATTTACCTATGAATGAAACTCTGACAAAATAACACAACATTATTTAAGAACTTTTGCAGAATAGGATTCTATATCTCTTGTTTCTTTAAAACTATTTTTCTCATCTAAGCCAATATATATTTGATATTTGGATTATGTGTGCAAATAAAAACAGACCCATTATTCTAGTGAGTGTAAGATAAAAGAGCTTACAATTTCCTTTCTGAGTATAATTAAATTTTCAGAAGCTAAATTATCCACATGGGAATAAAAAGGCAGACTTCCTTATGAAATAAATTAAACACAAAAATTAAGAAAAAAAGATGCACTATATTAATTCCATAAATTATTCTTTCCTATTTTTAATTTTTTAAAATTTTTAAGAAATTTTAGATGACATAAATATTACATTAAAATATATCTTCTCTATCTTTTAACATAAAAGTATATACTATAGGTGTTTTTGAATTGGAATTATTTCAATCAAGATTGTGAACTCCTATAAATAGTTCTGTGTTATTCAATAAAACGCCCTTGGGTAGAAAGATCAGAGGTTGTATAGGTGATTAGAGGACATTTGTCCATTAAGTTGTCCCTATCAACTTACTGAAGAGGTGTATTATATAAAACTCTCAGTGGGCTCAGGTATTGACATGGACCTTAAAGTGTTGTTTATTTCATTATTTATTAAAGTAATAATTAAATATATTAGATGTTAAACATCACTGGGTTAGTACCTCAATTTTAAACTCAGGAAATAAATCATTATGCTATAAAACACACATGAAACATTATATTTTGTGGTTCTGCTATTTGTTGATTCCAATATTTTGTAACTGGGGCAATGGAAATGGTCCTTTATATAATAATAATTAATGCATCCCAAAAACTATTTGAATCAAATATTTTTATTAACCTTCTGCCAAACACAACACTAATTTTCATGTAGAATTATTTTTAAGATAAGAAATAGTCATTATTTACTTTGTCATGGCTGACAAAATTGCATGGGGCAGAGTGTAAACTACAATGTAAACTATAATCCATGGTTAGTGGCAATGCTTCAAAATGTGTTCATCAATTGTAACAAATGTACCACACTACTGAAGGATGTTGTTAATGAGGGAAGTTGTGGGAGAGGGAGGGAGTGAGCATATGGGAATCCCTAAATTTTTATGTAACATTTTTATAATCTAAAAATTCTTTAAAAATAAATAATAAATAAATAAAAAATATCAAATGAAATAGTATGTTAAAAAACAATCATGATTTTGATTTATGAAATGCTAAACTGTAATACACTGATTTAAAATCCTAGATTTCACCTTAAAGATGTTAGTCATTGTTGGATTTCAACAATGAAAGGATGCAGCTTTACTCTGACTTCTCCAAAAATGCTTTGCAGCACCTAACACAATGATGGCACACAGTCTCAAAGTAGGAGTTATTCCTATAATAATAAATTGTTTATGTGGATCATAGTTCCAAAATAGATCAATTTTAGCTAAAGTGATTGTTTCTAGTACTTTAAATTTTATTGTTACAACTCCATGCTATGTGGAATCAAGGTAGTTTTAAACATTGCTCTCAAATCTAAATGCTATTATTTTTTCTTGTGTACTGAACTATTATATAAAATAGTGAATAGTCTTGTTATTTTTGCAAATTTCAAAAAGAAAGTATTCATAGTATGCCAGATAGTATAATAAATGTAGGTTCTTTTTTTCATAGACTCCCCAAATCAGATAAAAGACATCTCAATGGTATGAAATTGGGACTTCAGAAATAGACCCTAACATATAACAAAAAAATCATATAGTTGATTTTTTTAAAATGAAATTTAGTTTATGGTGAAAGTAGCATCTCAAATAAGTAAAAGAAAGAATAACACATTAACTGTTTTACAAAGTAATTAGCATAATTAGTTATTTCCCCATTCTAAATACTAAAATAATATTGATTTTAAATTTTACATCCAGAAAAATTTTTATTAAAGTGTAGCTTGCCAGTTTTTTAAAAATATATGGGAAAAGACAAACATACAAAGGAAGTATAGTACAACTGACTTTTGAACTCAGTGCTGTTGAAATAATAAACAACGATCATTACCTCAAAAAGTCAGTTAATTGAAAAAATTGCTTTTAATTTGGTCTATAACTCTTCACTCAATTTTGTTTACATGTGTTACTGAGATTTTCAGTTTTATCCCATACCAGAATTTTGTGTTGTTTTTTTTTTTTTTTTTGACACATTTCCTTCTCAAAGTAGCATATGGCTATTTCTTAAATTAAAGCCAACAATTATAAGAAGCCTCCCCAAGTCACAAGAATTTCAATATGGTTTCTGCTGTGGAGAGAGTTGCCATTTTGAGTTTTCTACACAAAATCCATGTTATTGAAAGGTTAAAAAATATTAATGGCAAAACACTGGGATTGAGAGCAGGAGGAGTAAGAAAAAAACAATGTAATATTTTACTGCAGACCTGCATAAAAGACTCTTATTTACTTTGGTACTGATGTCAGAGAAGGAGTTTCTACCAGAACACAGTTTGGCTATATAGTAGTCCATGTTGTATTTCCTTTTCTAAAGAATAGCAGACTTTAACAATTAATTTGCTCAACCAAATAAGCAAAGAATTTTAAATTATCACATTATTTAACTGCTTGAAATAATTATTTTCTTAATTGGTTTAACAACCTTTTATATGAAAAGGAAGCAAAACTTAGGTTTTTCTAAAATTATAAGCCGGACCCAGAGTCTTGTAAGATGCCTGGCTACCTTCTATCACCAATCAGTCATGAAGGTGGACCATCATGAACTCAGTAATTTAATAAAGATGAAATAACCTCAGCTATCAACACACAATGTTGAACCAGAAAAACTTATGAGATCAGGTACCAATTGGCTTGTAAAAGACAAGGTGGGAATATTTTGGTAAAAATCTTTTAAAGAGATAACTCTGGTTTACATGTAAGTCTGCTTAAACCAGACTGTGACTGATTATTGGAAATTCTCTTCTCCTAATATTATTCTTACTCATTATAAACTAAGCTAATTCTAGTTTCTTAGAAACCTCTTATTTCCTTGGATTTAATTACTATACCTTCACTGTAGAGCCATTTAGCTCATAAACTGGGCCTGCCCAGCCTCCCTGTTAAACCTCTCTTCAGAAATATACAAGATTCATTAAATGTTTAGAGGCATCTTCTAGTAAAAGCCTGTACTTCCAAACAGCCTATGAAGAACCAGCATTTGGCCTTCCAATGTAAATAACTCTCATTTACCATTATCACAGAAAGAGTGCAGTACATGAACTTCTTGCTTAAAGGAAAATCTAGCTATAAATGTTTTGATCAATTACAACACATTTTAATACTTATCAATTGCAAAAATCCAAACACCATGTAATTGTAACATTTTTGGAGTTAGTACACCCAGGAGAGTGTACTAATATATTTAGTATGAAGTGAGTTGGATCATACTTTGTATAGAAATTTGCCAGAAAATATGGAATTGGTGAAATTGTGAAAGGAATTCTGTGAAGATGTAAACTGTATGCTATAGCCCAGCTGTTCTCAATGAGTTAAGAGTCATGCTTTACCTTGATCAGGAGCTTCAAATGGTGTTCATTTCACTGCATGCAAAAAGACATACATCTCCAAATCATCCTTGTGCTATAGTCAACTGTAATCATGTGCCCCAGGAGATACAAAATAATATTAATTACCATTTTTCCTTCAATTTACTATCTTGATGCTTTCAGTTCTTCATTCTTTGAATATCAGGTTATGTATATATTTTTAAAGTCCTAGCAATAGGAACATGGAAGGAGGGAATGCTGAATAAAACAATATGAAGCAAGCCAACTTCCAATGCATGTCCACCACACACCACTGTTGTTCATTACATGGGAATTTGGATTAACCTCACTGTGGGCAACTCCAATATTCATGTCTGCTCAGTCACCACAATTCTGGCAGCTGGCACAAAGGAGGACCAGCTGGTGGTGGTGTCTCTTCAGAGGCACAGAAAGCAGTAATCAGACCAGTTCTTTGAATTTTGAGAAGGCTGTGAATTCCACTAAATGGAGAATAATAGTCTCTTCAACAAATGGTGCTGGGAGAACAGGATATCCATATGAAATGGAATGAAGGAGGACCCCATCTCATACCATATATACAATTAAGTCCAAATGGGTGAAAGAACTAAATATAAGAACCATATTAATCAAGACTATAGAGCTCCTAAAAGAAAATCAATGAAGCATCTTCGGGATCTTGAGTTAGGCAGTAATATCTTAGACATTACACACAAAACACAATAAAGAGGAGGAAAAACTAGTTTAAAAAAATACCTTCTAATATGGGGGTATTTTTTAGACATTGGAATTGTCCTGAATGATGTTGCAATGACAGATACTGGCCATTATATATCTTGTCATCACTTTAAAAATTGTGCAGGAGGGAGTTTAAACTATAATATAAACTATAATCCACACTTAGTGGCAATGCTCCAATATGTGTTCAATTGTAACAAATATACTAATGAAGGGTGTTGATAATATGTGGGAGAAATAGGGAGTGGGACGTATGGAAATCTCTTGCACTTTTTATGTAACATTTTTGTAATCTAAATATCTTTTAAAATATATAAAAAAGAAGGAATCAGATAGAATCCATAAGATATGATGTGAATCTGAGGCTATCCTTCTCCCACAAATGCCACAAAATCATGTAGGCTACATCCCTTCCACATATAGTTGGTTAGAAAAGTGTAGGCAGCAGAGGAGGAAGTCTGAAAAACTAAGTATATAACTTAAAGAGCTTGAACATCTGCCTAAAGGTATTTCTAAATTGTTGTATTGAACTAAGTTTATTGGGTGGTCAAAAATGTATACACATCCCATTACTTAGATGCCAGTTTTTTTTTTTTTTTTTTAATGAGTTATCATTTCTTTGAGCATCTAAGGCTAACAGAATAAATAATTTTGTAATCCTGCTGTATTATACATTATATTAATAAGGAAATTGGATCCAAAAATAACAAGAAGATTATTTTATTTATAGAAAAGCAATGCAAATTTTCCATGAAATCTTATATCTATTTTATTTTGTCTGTTGGATATACTCAAGTACAAAAATCAGTCTCTCTGTTGTTGCTGTTATAATTGTTTATATTTCTGTAGAAACAACCCAATGAAATCAAAAGTCAGGGAAACTTCCCTGCTTCTAAAAGTTGGGGCCATCTTGATAAGTCATTGTCCCACAATTAAAGTTAAATTCTTACTCTCAGATAAACATCCCTACCTTCTTCCAAAAAGTCAACTCAATTTTAAAAAATAAGAAAAGGCTTGCAAAGACACTTCTCTGAAGAGGATGTGTATATGGTTAAAAAGCACATTAAAATAGGCTCAACATTATTAGCCATTTGACAAATGCAAATCAAAATCACAATGAGGGACCATCTTACAACCACTAGAATTAAAATATTGGAAGTGTTGGAGTGGATGGGGAAGAAATAGGAACACTCATTCATTGCTAGTGGCACTGTTTAATGTTGACGACACTGTGGATGATAGTTTATCAGTTCTTCAGAAAGCTAAGTACAGAATAACCATGTGACTGTGGAATCCTACAATTGGTATGAACACAAAAGAATTGAATGCAAGAAGTCAAACAGGTATTTGAGCACTGACGTTCATAGCAGCATTATTTACATTAGATGGAAACAATCACAGTGTCCATCAACTGATGAATGGAAAAAAAATATGGTGTATACACACAAGGCAATTTTAATCAGAAATAAAAAAGAATGCAGCTTTGATTCATGCAACATGGATAAGCTTTGAGGATAATCTGTTGAGAGAAATAAGTCAGATTCAAAAGGAAAGATATTGTATGATTTCACTGGTATTAAGTAATTAGAATAAGAAAATTTACAGAGTCAGAATTTAGAATATAGCTTACCAGGGTCTGGGTTGGTGGTAGGGAATGGAAAATTAAACCTTAAACTGCACAGAATTTCTATTTGGTTTGATTGTAAATTTCTGGTAATAAATTGTGATGATGGTAGCACAACATTTTGAATATAATCACAGCAATGAATTACACATGTGAATGTGGTTAAAGGGGTAATTTTAGGTCATGTGTATATTACTAGGATAAAGTTAAAAGAAAGAGCATAAGTGTGTACAATATAGTGAACCCCAGTGTAAAGAATGGAATATAAAGATAATAATACAAATATAAAAAATATACTTATGTGAATTATAACAAATATAACACACTAATGCAAGGTGCTATATGGTAAATGCATTTTATATATTTAATGCTTGCAATTTCTGTAAACCAAATACTTAACAAAAATTAATAATAATAATTGAAAAAATAAAATGTGTGTTCTAATAAAAATATTCAATCTATGATTTTAACAATTTTATGAATATTTAAACATCTATATATTTTAAAGGGATTATTTTTGAGAAAACATATTCTAGGGTTGTTATATTCCTTTTTATGTAAACTTATAAGAAAAAGAATGCAAATTCCTGAAGGTGTATTAACCTAGTTAATTAATTTTGATTTAAATAAAAATTTATTACTAATACATTACCTCCAGCTCATGGAATGATTACTGAAGAGATAAGATTAAGAAAGAATTGAAGCCCAGCTCTCTCACTGCTTGAAAATGGAGAAGTCACCAATTGTCTCTGACCTAAAAATGTATCTTTTTTCAAAAATGAATAAACAAACATAACTCATAGCTTCTATGAAAATAAAAATTTAGCAAATGGATGATCCCATAATTTTTTTCATGCCCCTTAGCTGACCATGCACACAATCATATTCTAGAAATGAGCAAGAGATATTGTGAATGGGCAGTGTTGTTCTATAGAATTTTCTACCAGAGTTGTTGAAATATCAAGATTGGCTGGGGCTCCATTCTTAGTGGAATGGATTTCCACTAAGAAATAGTGGAAATACTATTGTATTTCTAATTTAAATAGCTTTGAGCATGATTGGCCTGAAAACTGTCATTGCTAATGAGGTCACTTTTTTAAGAAAGGACCTTAAGTATAACAGTCTGAGAATTAGCTCTGTGGTAGACACAACATAATTTCTAATGAAACCTTAATATGTTAGGGCAGCTACTATACATTTAGTTAAAATTACAAACCTTTGGAGAATTATTTCAGTTAAAGATAACAAATGAAATTTAAAAGGAAAATATTCAATGAGCTTTGTAAGAATGTGTTTTTAAAGGGGGTTTCTCAAAATCATTTCATATCTAGCAGTTCACCTTCCTCACCTTTGTTGCTCATAGTATTAATAGGAATCTGGTAACACAATATTCTTCTTTTAACCGTGAACAAAAAAATTTAAGATGAATAATCTCTACTCTGAGAATGACAGTTATTGGAAATAACATGCATCTGTACTAGTTTTTGTTACAGTAAAAATAATGGTCCCTTCAAGTTCTGTACATGTAAAAACATAACAACCTTTTTTTTTTTTTTTTAGTTTATCCTGTTTGATTTATTTATTTATTTATTTATTTTTATTATGGGTAAAAATCAAAATTCTCACAATACATACAAACATTTGTAAAATGATGTATAAATGTATATGCATATATGTGTATTTGCTTACAAAAATGTTATTTATATATATATATATATATACATATATTTTAAGAGGTGCTTAGATTACCTAAAATATTATACGGAACCCACTCGGATTCCCATGTTGCCCACCTCCCACACCTCCCACCACATCCAACACAAACATCTCCCATAGTGTGGCCCACCAACCTCAATGAACTTACACATCCTGGAGCCTTGCCACCAACCATAGACCACAGTTCACACTGTAGACCACACTCTCTCCCACTCAGTTCTGAGTGGTGTGTGCTGATTTAAAATGGCCTACATCCATTGCCACAACAGTACTCAGGACAACCTCCAACTCCCAAAGAAACCCCTGTATTTCAACTGCTCATCCCCTCCCTACCCAAAAAACTGTCAAGTGGCCACTGGCTCCACCTCATTGTTATAATTTCTTGCATTGCAAGAATCACCATATGTGAGCAAGAGAATACCATCAAGTCCACTCTAGTCCATAGTTCTTCCCCCAATCCAGAGGCGACTGGGATGGTGATGTCCACTCCAACTCCAAGTGATAGAGGGCTTATATCCCATGGATATGGTGGGTGGGATGATCCTGCCTGCAGATGCAGGCCCTCTCCATTCCCTGGGATGGCCATTTCCCATCGTTGTCTCCTCACCAGGTGACTTGGATGAGTCCATTGAGCTGTAGGGTAGGAGTTGCAGCTCCACCTAGATTTCATGCACACCTGGCACATAGGTAGGTGGGAGGCTCCAGTCTCTGGAAGTATACCTAAGAAACTCCAGCATCACATGTAGGTTTGAATAGAAGGGACTGGTGAACCATGTGCAGGGAGGACTTATTTGAGTCTAATTCTGTCACTCTCAGGAGCACAGATTCCAAAATAGAACCCACTGATAAGGCATCAGTCTCTGGGGCTACCCCCCCTTATATAAGACCAGGGTGTCTCTGGAGCTCTCAGGAACCCCACTGAGTGAGGTGATAGGCACTTAGATGTTCTATGAGCTCCTACAGATGTGTGCATAAAAGTTACCTCTGGGATGACCTCCCGACTCTCTTTGAAGTCTCTTATCCACTTGAACTCATTTGTCTTTACCGTTTCCCCCTTTTATTCAAGGTCGTTTTCCAGTTGTGTTGCCAGTTGGCACTTGGGAAAAGTTTTCAATTAGCAATAATTGTGCCTCGGATAAACCTCATTGGCTACGATACTGCCACTGCACAAAGCTGCCAGTTGTAACTTGTTATTAATCCCTCGTTGCCAGGGAGGCTCATCCCCAGGAGTCATGTCCCACGTTGGGGGGAAGGTAATGCAATCATATGCTGAGTTTGGCTTAGAGAGAGGCCACATTTGAGCAACAAGGAGGCTCTCAGGTGGCAACCCTTAGGCACCCCACTACTGCAGGCTAAGTCTCATTTGCAAGAGCAAAAACTCACAAGGGTAGTAATCAATTAAAAAAAAAAAAAAAAAAAAAAAACATCAGTGGGTCATTTGACAGGCACTGTCCTTACACTCAGAGGACTATTGCTGCTCCCTTGGAGATTGGCAGAGCTCTCCAGGTTAGGAATTCAGATTCCCTCATTTATGGTGTGATTATCCACCCATCGTGACCATGTCCCATCCCCCGATCCTTTGACTGATTTTGTATATCTTTCATGCATATTCGGTTGAACCAATCCCCATGAACCCCCCCCTAGACACCCTCCCCCCAATAATCCCCCGCAGTACCCATTGTAACCCTTCTGTGATCCAAATCCTCCATGAACATTTAGTCCATAAAATAATCAAATACAGTTACTAGGAAAAAGAAACAAGTGTGATAAGCTTACATGCAAGAGACAAACATAAGGAAACTCGGAGGAAAAAAAAAAAAAGAGAGAGAGAAGGAAAAAAAACAAATAATCAAACAAAGAACAAAACAAAATAAAATATAATTAGTGGATTGGGACATTCAAAAAATGGGCAAAAAAGCAAAGGAAATGCCTTTAAAATATATATATATATTTATATATATTCATTTTTATTTCCCTTCTCTCTTCTTTTTTCCCCTTTTTCCTTCCCTTTATCACTGTGTTATCGGATGTCTGGTGTGCCATGACACCTTCCTCCTCTCAATCCCCATTGTCTCCCAATTTTTCATTTAATTTTCAAAGAAGTTTTAGGTCACAGCAAAGTCACACACGGAGTGCCGGAGACTCCCAGATACCAAACCACCCCCACTTCCCCACCCCATATTAACTCCCCCTCCTTTTTTTTTTTTGGTTGTTAGCATTGTTATAACTGTTATGCAGATAGCAAAATATAGCAACTAAACATTGTCAGTGGTTTACAGTATAGTTTACAATTTAGATGATACAGTTAAATAATTTTGATGATATTTACCATGTCCTGTGTCCATTACTGAAAGGTAATGAAAAACCTTCCCCATGACCACCAAACATCCCATTAGATCTTGACTGTTCCCTTCTCCCCAGCCCCCCAGGGCCCATGATACCCCCCTCTCCTAACCCATGGAATGTCAAGATTCACAGTTACATGCCCTGGGGATTTGAACCAGCACTTCCTAATCCATCCACCCCCCAGTGCTATACCTCCAAACCCAGGAACACCACTGCTCATCTGCACAAACTTTTAATCATAACAATAATATTTTAATATATGATAGAAATATGTCTACTATGTTATTTTAAAATATTCTTTATCCAATTCACATTTTATATATCACTTCACACCTTCCATATTCTGCTTTTGAATACTTTCACACACACACAAGCTGATGGGTATTAAATGAAAATTACATTGAATTTATGCAAAAATTTGAGGAGAATTTATTTTCTTTCAATTTTGGAATTAATCCATGTGCAAATTACATTCTTTATATTATTTATGACATTTCTCTTTTCTCAAAAATGTAATATATATTTGTGAAGGGGATCCTACATATTTTATACTGTTCATGGGTATTTATTGATTTATGATGTAGATAAATTTGATGTCAATTTTAAATTTCATTTTGTAATCTATCATCTCTAATATATAGATATAAAATATATTTTAATTTAACCATTTTTAAATCATTATTTTTCCAATTTTTATTCATGTAACTTAGCTGTGAGCTTCCTGCTAAGCATACTTGCTATTTAATTCATGTTATTTAAACCATTATGCTTTCTAATGTTTATTACAACATTTTATTTACCCATGCATTAAAAATTATGATATTGCTTTTTTCATCCTAACATACACAGACTTTGTGATCCAGAAAATTCTTTCTTAGTATGTATACCCATCAGAAATGTATATATCTGCATACCAAGTCAATTACTAGAATGTCTCCATAAGAAGTACTCAAAATAGTCCAGAATGTATATAATCCAATAATCCAGCCCAAGTAATATGCTTAAATTAGTCACCCAAAGGAATTCCACACAACAATGGAAATTAATTAATTCTTGCCTAAAACAGTAACATGTGTGAATCTCATGAACATAATTAAAATGAAAGTAACCAGATATATAGGGTAAAAAATATATGATTCCATGTATATAATTTCAAAAATATATACGATCACTGACATCAAGTAACTATTGTGGTCCTACTGGGGATAATAATGGGAAATGAATGATATAGGAAATGAGGTGGCTTTCTCATGTATTGTCAATATTCTAATAGCACAAATGTATGTTCATTTTTTGAGACTTCATCTTATGATTCATGAGCACATATGTCTTTTGTTTCTGTATAAAACTCTACATCTTCAAACAATGATTTGCTTAGAAGTATGTTTACTATTTATTTTCAGACGTTAAATTTTAGTGATATATGCTGATATTTCATACAGATGAATGAAGTTAAATGTTGGGAAAAATGACAAATGATTTCATCCATAAAAATCAAAATGTATCAAATATTTATGTAAAATCTCAAATAAAAAAGAAAGAAACATGCTAAATATGAAAGTAGCAATTGGATATAAAATGTATATGTTTGGCTAATGAACTTATCTACAGATATAAATTGGGAAGTAATAATATGGAAAATTGTAAATTACATTGTTATGACTATGTCAGGTATATTATTTTCAGTTTAAAATTATTTTTATTTTTCTTGCTTGATACTGAGTGTTATATAAATTTTCAATCTTGTGTGAAAGAGCATTTTATATGAGACAAATTGCTCACACTTATAAGAACTTCATATGAAGAAACAGTGCCAAATAAAATATTACTTTAGAAAAATTCAATTGTCAAATATTGAAATACTTTAACTAACAGTACTGAATTCTAGAGAAGATATCATTCAACAAGATATCATTTAATCCTCTTGAGAAAGTTAACTCTTGCAACTATTACTTGAAGTAATTGATATTTTTCTGTAACCATGAAATAATTCCTGTCACATGAAACTTTAATTATACAGATAGCAAAATACAGGAACTAAACATTGTCAATGATTTACAGTATAGTTTACAATTTAGATGATACAGTTTAATAATTTTGATGATATTTACCATGTCCTGTGTCCATTACTGTAAGGTAATGAAAAACCTACCCACAATAAAAAAAAAAAAAAAATACTTTAATTATATTCATAATTATATACCCAATATAAATTTTTGTCATGAGAAAAAGGAGACCACACTAACAATATTCATAACCAAAATATATATATAATAGAAGCATTCTAGAAATAAACCGATATTTCTGAAAAATATATGTATATAAACATATGGTATAGTCATTGAAAAGAAAGTTATTAATGAACTAAACAGAATGTGACAGAGTTCAGCAACTACATTAATATAAAATAATTTAGAAGTAAACAACTGTGTTCTTAGGTAATGGATTTATATGAATATTACAAACTAAATTAAGACATTGATGGAATAATAAACATATTTTATTTGAACCAAGAAAGAGTGCTTCAAATAGGCATTTAAAATTGTCATTACTATAATGAATACTATGACACTGTCAATGAATCTCAAAAATATTTCCTTCCAATATCATTGCTCATGCACAGCTGGGACACTGATTTAATATTAATGGTATAATGACATATTCAGCTGTGAATATAGAACCATGTGTTATAGCATTTCATGCCTTTATCATCAGCACTTAGGCATCAATACATTCACAGTAAATTTCATTGGAATCTAAAATATTAATATCAATTCAGAAAACAGTATGTAAGTTTCTATTAAAATTAAACATATGTTTAACTTAACTATATTGCACCAATTGATTTTCAGGTAAATACCCAAGAAATTTAAGTTTATATGCCCCCCAAAATTTTGTACAGAAATATCATGGCAATTTTATTCACAATAATTTTAGAGGTCAACTTTGTAAAAAAGA
>JAKSZT010054267.1:2321705-2427789 GCA_026826555.1 Tolypeutes matacus | reverse complement strand
GAAGGAAGGAAGGAAGGAGGAAGGGAAGGAGGAAGGAAGGGAGGGAGGGAGGGAGAGAAGGAGAGAGGGAGGAAGGAAGGAAGGGAGGGAGGGAGGGAGGGAGGGAGGGAGGGAGGGAGGGAGGGAGGGAGGAAAGAAAGGAGGGAGAGAGGAAGGTAGGTAAAGGTAATTAAGAAAGAGAAAGAAAGAAGAAAAAAAATAAAGGAAAGAAAGAAAGAAGGAAAGAAAGAAAGAAAAAGAAAATGAGTGAATGTATGTATGTAATTTGTTATGCATAACTGTTTGATCTTTGTATAGATTAATTTTGCATTACTTGTTTGGATAGATTATATTTCTTATGGACTGAATTTCAGGGTGTTTATAAGGACTTACAGATTTTTTGTTATGAGATGGTAGCATAACAAAAATTGATAATGACATCCTTTCTATATATTCTAAAGTGTAAATCCATCTGGTTCCCAAACAATGTTTTTTCCTTCATTTTTGTAAAAAAAAAAGGAATGAGTATATTTAACCACGTTATTTTAGCAAATATTTCTTGGAGTTCATTTCTTTCCTAGGCAATAGACTAGTTAAGTATTTCTATGCTGTTCAACCTAAATGAATGAGCAATTCCTAGAGATAAATTTTATAAATTTCATTTCCTCTAAATCTTGTCATATCACCCATGTCCACCTAATTCCACAGGCTGTAGAAAAAGGAGCACAGAAGATGTGTGATAATTGTGTAGAACACTGTCTCCAATTTATCTGGTTTGCTGGACTATAAAGAGTATAGCCTTAAAAAAGTGGAGAAAGTGTCCCATAGAATAGAATTAATCATTAGTCAGCCAAAGGGGTGCTGATGCAAAATACCAGAATTCTGTTGGCTTTTAAAAAAGGGTATTTGTTTGGGGTAGAAGTTTACAGTTACCAGGCCATAAGACATAAGTTACTTCCCTCACCAAATTCTGTTGCCATGTGTTGGAGCAAGATGGCTGCTGAAGTCTACAAGGGTTCGGGCTTCCTTTTTCTCTTAAGGATCCACAGTCCGAGTTTCTTCCAATATTGGCTGTAGGCTTGGATAAATCACATCTCTATCCTGGGGCTCGTTTCTCTTCAGGCTAAGCTACACTACTCTCTCCACAAGGCCAGCTGTAGACTATCAGGTGAAGGGCTAAACTTTCTTTCTTGGTATCTTCTCTCTTTCCTCAGGTATCTGCTTCTCCTGTGTGTTTACTTCCAAGACTCCAGGATCAAAACTCCCACATCCCTTCTCTGATGTGTGGCTTTTCTGTGAGTTCAAACCCACCCCCCCAACCAAGGGGACATGAACTCAATTAGAACTGATGTGGTCTAATCAAAGCCTTAATCATTATTTAATGAAGTAAAAGTGAAACCTCTGAATCCAATCGAATATAATATGCCCAGAGGGACAGACCAATTCACAAATACAATCTAATATCTATTACTGGAATTTAAAAACAATATCAAACTGTTACAACTTGCCACAACCAAATGGGAGGACCAAGTGAAGACAGCTTTTGTCTGTCCTTCACTGGAGCTCATCTAGAACACCAGTGAGCACATGGTCATAGGTGCTAGAATGGCCATGAATGGTAGCAACAGAATAATAAGGACACTCAGGAAGACAGTACGCTCATAATGAAAAATGTCTTCACACACCAATTGCTATACTGATGGAATTTCAAAAAATAGTAAATAAGCTGAAACCTATATAGTGGAAGTTGAAACACATGCTAAATGTATATTACAGGGATGATTGAACCCACATATATATGGCCATGGAGTACCAGCTCATTTTGCACATGAGGATAATGGGTAATATTTTTGGTGTCAGATGGAAAAAAATCAATAATAAGATATGAAATCAAGAAGTGTTTAAGTTCAACTGTGGGAACAAAACCTAAAGAATTGTATCTCATAGACACAACAAATAATGATTATTATAATAAAGGAAGATATTTGGTATCTTGGACAACTGGTGCAGATATTCAATGTATGAATGAAGGAGAACTGAGAAGACAGAACATTAAACTGGAGCCTGGTATCCATTCAGATGAGATGAATCAGGAAGATATTCCCATCAGTGCCACTAAAAGAGGATAACCATATCAAGAAAGCTGAAACTGCTCTTTTGGCTATATAGGAATAGTGCAATACGTGTGAGAAATATTCTAAAATTTAGATTTTCCATTTACATGTTTTAAAACATTATATCAAAAGAGATATCTTAAAATTCAATTCAATAACATTGACTCTCCTTTAAGAGAAAAATATTGATTACTAAATGCAATGTAATTTTCTTTGATGCAGTTTTAAACTTAAAATTTAGATTAAGAAATGCATCTACCTACTAAATTGAGAATATAATGAAATACAAGGTATATTAATATTTTATGGAATACATGTATGGAATATTTTTTTAAAATATTTTTATTTATTTATTCATTTATCCCCCCCTTGCTGCTTGTGCTCACTGGGTCAGCTAACCACGCTGTGCGGGCGGGCTTGCCTTCACCAGGAGGCCCCAGGAACTGAACCCAGGGCCTCCCATATGGTAAACGGGAGCCCTACTGATTGAGCCACAGCTGCTTCCCATGTATGGAATATTTTTTATCAACACTCATGAATGAATGTATGTTTAAATTTTTCTATAAGTTCAGATGAGGTTTTGCCAGGCATTATAAAGAAATAGAAAAGGAAACTTTAAAATATATGCTAACATTTATGAATTTAAACATTGAATCAAAGAACATGCCAAAAATTGTCAATGCAAGATAAAAATAGAATTTTATTCTTTTACTTTTACCAAAGGCTTGGAAAACTAAAAAATAAAATTGAACTTGCTAAAGTGTTCAAAATGTTTGAATGTGTAACTTATGAGAATAAATTAAATCATGATAATTATTTGAATATTCTGGATATATTTTAATTATAGACAAAAATACTTATTTGTACCTAACCAAGATATTTAAATACGATAGTATTGAAAGCTGAATTACATTTTTTATCAAATATAATTAATATTATATCATGTAACTAGAAGATATCACCATCAAATGAGACTTGTTTGTAACCAAATGGCTCAATTCAAACTTAAATCTCAACTTATATATTTCATACCATAACATAAGTATTTTAAAAACATATGGGATATTCTAAATTCCCATGAGTAGAGGGACAATGCCTAGTGAAGGAGGATGGACCATTGTTCTGGGACATTGATATTGATGGTTGTACTTATGAACCTGTTCTTTTAAAATTGAACCTTAGCCCAGTATTATATTTTGCCTAATATTTACCACCTGAGGGCCTCCTTGTTGCTCAAATGTGGGCTCTCTAAGCCAAACTCAGCATACAAATGCACTACCTTCCCCCTAGCATGGAACATGACTCCTAGGGATAAGCCTCCCTGGCAATGAAGGATTATTACCAAGTGCCAATTAACAAGGCACCTGGAAAAAAAAACTTGACCATAAGGGAGGAATGATAAGTACAAATGAGCTTTATAGCTAAGAGATTTCAAAGTGAGTTGTGAGATCATTCCAGAGGTTATGTTCTCATTGACTACTACAGTAAATATTGTGATTCCTGATGGCTCTAGAGACATACAGAAACTATAGGCAGGGTAGACAGCTCAGAAGGTTGACACCATGTTAGTGGGCTTTACCTGGGAGTTTATGTTCCCCAGTGAGACACAAATGTGTATACTTATTTGTGCTTTCCTTACACGTGGCTCTTCTGCCCTTTCTATTTGAACCTATCGTTAGTAGTATCCGTGGTAACTGTGTGTCCAAGCAACTTAAATCCTTGATCTGTCCATGTGCCAGTTGGTCCCTAAATTGCAGCAGAGTTGCAACAAATCATCTCCAGATCATTGGACTCACCCAGGACAACTAATAATGTGATGATGATGGACAAGGGCCATACCAAGGAACAGAGAGAGACTGAAATTCAAGCAAGATAGTTCCATCCATCTGCCCCATGGGATCTATGCCTTCTCTCAATTAGAGGCAAAGTAGGCATCACCATCCCAACATCCTTGTGATTGGAGAATGAAAAATGGACTAAATTAGATTTACAATTATTCTACTATAGATTTATTGTTATTCTATAATGAAAGCACTTTCATTATAGATGTGGAGACAGTGACCACTGGAAGTTCTGAGAAGAAGGAGCAAGAAAAAAGGTATAATATGGGGGCATTTTTGGGACATCTGTATCATCCTGCATAATGTTGCAATATTGGATACAGGCCATTATATATTTTGTCATCTTACAAAATGCAAGGGGCAGAGTGTAAAGGTATAATGTAAACTATAATCCACAGTTAGTGGAATGCTTCAATATACTTTCATCAAATTTAACAAATGTACCACACTAATGAAGGGTGTTGCTAATGTGGGAAAGTTGGAAGGGGGAGGGAGTGGGGCATACGGGTATCCCCTATAGTTTTTTATGTAACATTTATGTAATAAAAAAGTTTTCTTTAAAATAAACAAATAAATAAATAATAAATAAATAAAATCATATGGAATAAAATTAGCAAGCTAAATAGAATAGTGAAAAATATTGGCAATAGAGTAAAAAGTAAGAAATGCAGCACATGACATTTTACAGAGTATATTAGATAAGATATTGGGGCAACTTGAATTACTATAATAGGATAAAAATACAATAGACTTAGGTATTAACAGAAAATATATGATAAAATACTACATGAAAATATAGTTTCAATAAATATATAAGAAATTGAGTAGATGTTTACAACATAAAATTATGAAACTGGCATTATTTTCTAATCTACTAGGATTATCATTTAAATATCTGCAGTTTGTTATTAAGATGTATTATTGTTTATTCTTCCAAAACCACATTCATATCATAAAAATATATAGTTTTATAAAAGATTTGAAGAAATAATTATAGCAATTATGAAAATCATTTAATATCTGTAATATAAAAAAATTATGTAGTTAAAAAATGAATTACCTGAATAAGTGGGAAAAATGTGTAACTACCTGATACATCATAGGGGAAATAGGAGGCAAAATGTAGAAAAATGTTTATTTTAACAAAAATAGGGCAGGTTCAAATACCCAGGGCATGTAACTATGAATCTTGACATACCATGAGTCAAGACAGGGGAGTGTCATATGCCCCAGGAGGGTGGGGAGGAAGGAACAGCAAAAATAAAACTTATTTAACATTTATGAAAGAATAATTGAAAAAATTAGCTATCATTTAATAAAATAATCCATTTACTATTTATTTCAACAAGGTATATATAGCCTCCTGCATATATTTTATTCACCAAGAATTTTTGCTTGAATAATTTTCATTTCAAAAAAACAAGGATTGAGGAAGGAACTTCAATATTAAATACAAGAATGATCCCCTGCCATCAAATTTGTAGGTAGTAGTAAAAGAATCAAAATAAGTTCATCTTGGATAAACATTAAAATTACACATTTTCTTACCTTATATGTGAAAGGGCTACATAGGCAGAATCACATATATGCTGGATAATCAAGCTATTTCCTATGCACTTTTGAAGGAAGACAGGAAAATATATTCAAAAAGAAAGACAAAATATTTAAAGTCACAAACTCCAAGCACATTATTTGAAATGTTACCATATTATGAGTTCATTAGATTGTTGTTCTTCTTTGTCTCAGACAATAATCTCTCTTCATTTTGCATGAAAGATTTCCATAGAAAATATAATGTAAAGTATGAAGTCATGATTTATTCCTTATGTAGGGTTTTCAGCTTCTCAGAACAAATGTGCTGACTGCTTAATCACGGTAGAAGCTCATATGTAGTTTTCCAGAGATCTTTGGGAAAATTTGGCATCTAGTTCACAAAGAGGCACAATCTATAAATGTGGGGTGTGTTTTGGTAGACCTGATAGCTCCATTCAAAAAAAAAAGTCAAATTCAGAATCAAGGTTTAAAATATATTGGTTCAAATGAAAAATAACATCTGATTACTGATCTTAACTTCTGTTTTTGAAAAAGTATATTTAACTCTATTTTCCTTCTAATGCTCAAATATAATCAGATTCCACATTATTAATATTTGATTTATAGTTTCAATTTTGTGCAAAGCAGATATGAATTACTTAGGAATTAGGTGACAAGGGATAATGAATATCTTAATATTTCAATCATTTGTTTTCCCAAAGCAATTCTAAGATCACCATGGTCATGGAAAACAGTTTTCTAATCGTCCACAGGCCTAACTCAAATGTTATAGTTCAGTGTGCTCAGATGCCCAAGAGGCATTTAAATAATCACTTTACCATGTTTGAATGCAGTGAGATATTTAATCTTGGGAAAATAAAATTTCATTATTAACTAATTAATTTATTTATTTATTTATTTAGAGAAGTTGTGAGCTTATAAAATAATCACGCATAGTGTGCAGAATTCCAATACATCACCCATCCACAAAAACCTTACATTTTTGTGGGGCATTTGTAACAGATTATGAAATATGTTCAGAATATTATCGCTAACTATGGTCCATAGTGTACACTTGGTTTATTTTTTCCATACACCTGCTATAATTGACACTATTAATTAATGTTGTATATTTCTTATAGTTCATGAAGTAACAATCTCATATTTGTACTGTTAACCACAGTCTATCTTCCACAATATGGTTTACTGTGTTATAGAGTCCCATGCCTTGCACATTTTATCCAAAGTGTACACTCAGTGGCTCTCACTTTCATAACAGAATTTTGCAGTCACCCACCCATTAAGCCCTTGAAAATTTTCTTTAATTCCAAAAGAAACTCTAGGTTATGGCTATTTCTTCTTTGTATTTTGGAATAAAATAACTTGTTTACTAGATTCCAATGTCTCAGTGTGAAAAGTTTTCCCCAAACACCTGTGAAGCACACCTGTAACAGATTTTCATTAGATTTTTGGGTTAGAATTTTTAATCAAATTAATTAATTCATTGGAGATGTGATGGAATGAATGTTTTTAGCATTTGGGAACTAGAGCATTCTTGGGATCAGAGCACAGCCTGTGTTAGTATGAATCATATACCTTAGGAAAAACAAAGCAAAACAAAACAAACAAAAAGAGAGAAACATGTTCTTAATGTTAATCCATTATTCTGGGTGTGTAAAATTGACCTTTATAAAACATGACTGTTCATGAAGTTTTGGATCATATGAATGAGGTTTCATGTAGAAAAAGTCACCTTGGGGAATGATGTTGGTTGTCAACAAGTCCTGATAGAGAAAAGAGAGGACATTTTAATGTTTTGGTAAAGCCAAGAAATGCAAGTATTGCTGGTCAGCAAAAATGAACCCAACCCAGAGAGTGCACAATCTTCTATCCCTTGAAAACATGTGACAATAAATTCCTGTTGAAAAGGCAATGTGGTATTTTTCATAGCAGCAACAAAACTAAGACAACACTTCTGGCTTATTTCCTTCAGATCTTTTATTAGGTATATCATGTCTGGCATAAATAAATATAAAAATTTGAAAGACCTTAGAAATGGCAACAAAAATATCCACAGTTTGCAGATACAGAGCAAGGGGCAGAACCATAATCAACATGGCAGATATGTTAGCATTATCAGGTCAGTAATTTAAACAGCTATGATGAATATGCTATGAGTTCTAGTGAAAAAAAAGTGAACAATGTACAGTAACAAATAGATATTGTAAAAACAGCGCAGTATAATATAAACATGCATCCCTTATTATTTTATGGAAATTATGTTTTCATTTTTTGAATATTAGCTCAACTTCATAAAACAGACAGAACTCAGCTTAACAAATTATGGAAGAATTATTTTATAAAATCCTGTCAAGACATATTGTTCTTATTTAATTTAAAAAATCAATTGATTTTCCCGTGCTTGAATATAAAAATGGAATAATATTGACAAGCATCACACTTTTGATTATTCCTTCTTGATTAAAACCCTCCACTTATGCATAGACTTAAAGGTAAATTGAATTTATCTGAAATGAATTTACTGTTTAGGGGATGTGATATACTCCTTTTATTAATTTTATTTAATCACAGTCCATATCCAACCAATGGACATTTCCTCTTTCACACAACCACCAAACCATGGTAACCTCTAAACATTTTCTGGATCTATGGATCGGCTTTTTCTAGATATGCCTTATATGATATCATATAATCTCTGTCCTTATGTGTAATGCTTATTTCATGACCATAATATTTTCAAGTTTCTTCCAATTTCCAACACACTCCAAGCATTCTTTCCTATTACAGAACAATATTACATTTTGTTTATTCAATGAATTTTCTTACCTATTCATTTGTTGACTCATATTGTGTCTTTGTGCATAGTGGATTTGCCCAATTTGCATTTATGTAGTGTGGAAATTTGACATCACTTTTTGAATCCCAAAAAGAGAAAGTTTATGTTCATAATATAATCTATTCCTCTGCGTGTGATACCTTTTGTTTGCATTAAATTCAGCTAAGGGCCTTTTGATTAGATTACATGTTAAGATTGCTGCATGATTTTTTATTGCACTCTGACAGTGAGGTGAGAAGCAAGTTGAGTTCCCACATCCTTGCTGGATATGATATAAACAGATATTGACTCAGACAGACACAGGAAGAGAGAATTCTGCCATTTTTTAAATTTCTATGTGATGAGGTCAAGCATCTGAGGCCCCAAGGAGAGATGATCTATTTGCCTGACAACTTAGAGCTGAACTAGAAGATAGCTGAATATCTGGGATTGATATAGGAGGCTTAAGTCTTTCACCACAGAGTATGCTGTTAGCTGTGGGTTTTCCATAAATGTCCTTTATTATGTTGAAAAAGATATCTTCTATTCCTAGTGCACAACTATTATTCCATAACATAGGAACTTTGGTAGATTCCAAGAGAAGTCTTGATATTATAAAATTTTGATATTATACAAAGTAACCCCTTTGATCACAATGGAGTAAAGGTGCAAATTATTGATTAAAAATCTAGAAATACACAAAATCAGAAAATTAAATGGCACATCTCCAGCTATCGTGTGGTGAAAGAAGAAATTACAAGGGAAATTAGAAAATACATAGAGAAGAATGAAAATGAAGGTACAGCATGCAAAAAACTTACCAGATCCTTGAAAGGCAGTGCCAGAGGAAATATATGGCCATGAATGTCTATATTGAAAAGGAAAAAAATATTAAATTCATTTCTTAATTCATATCTTGGCAAATGAGAAAAAAGAGAAAAGTAAATCCATAGACAGTAGAGGGTAAAAATAATATTAGAATGGAGATAAATGAAACATATAGAAAACCATTCAGGGAATCAACAAAAGAAATTTGCTTTCTTGAAAAGGATCAATAAAAATGACAAATCTTTAGCTAATTTGACAAAGAAAATAAAATAAAAAATCATATAGCACAATCAAAAATAACTATGTTGATATTACTGCTGTCCTTATAGAAATAAAAATGATTAGAAGATAGTGCTAAGGATATTGTTTTCCAACAAATCAGAATATCCAGTTGAAATTGAATTATTTGTATGAATACACATCACCTAATTCATCAAGTAAAAATAGAAAACCTCAAAAACTCTATAAAAAGTACAGAGATTTAACCAATAAGAAAACTCCAACCTAGGAAAGTCCAGGGCCAGATTTCACTGTTTGATTGGCAATAATCCTGTTCCAAACAGCATTATTCACAAATGCCAAATGATGGAAGTAACCCACGTCAACCATTGAATGGATGAATGAAAGCTGCCACATACATATAAGAGAATATTATTCAGCAGTGAAAAGGAATGAAGGCCTGATACATGTGACAACATAGATGAACCTTGAAGAAATAATGTTGAGAGAAATAAGTCAGACACAAAAGGACACATTTTGTATTACATCAATGATTTGAAATAAGTAGAATAAGCAATCTCACAGTTATAACCTATGATACAAGCTACCAGAGGATAGGGTGGGTATAGAGAATGGGAATTCAAGGCTTAAAATATACAGTGTTCCTATTTGGAATGATGTAAATGTTTTGGTAAGGATGATAGTGATGGTAACAAAACATTGTGAACATAATGAATAGCACTGAAATATAATTGTGAATGCCATTAAAATGGGACGTATTAAGTGTATATGCTAATTACACTATATAGTATACCCTAAGTTAAACCAAGAACATAGCTAATAGTACAATTATAGCAATGTGCTATCATCAATTGTAACATGTGATCCACACTAATGCAATGGTTAATTGTAAGATGGTATATGGGAATTCTATGTTTTATGCATTATTGTTCTTTAAAACCAAAACTTTTTAAATAAAAATACAAATGAAATACATATGTCAAACTGATTTCTAAATTGGTTGTATTAATTAAACACCTTCTAGTGTAAGAGTTCTCTTAATATCACAATCTTAAACTATATGTTCTTTCGCATTTTAAACATTTTGCATGTTTTCTGAGTGTTTATTTATCTGTGCTTGACACTGTCCTTATTATGTCCTTGACCAATAATGAGGTTTTCGAAATATTCATATTTTAACTATTTGTGTTTCATTTCAGTATTTGAATTTAATTATATATATATATATATATATATATATATATATATATATATATATATACTTTTTTTTTTTACCCAAGGCAGAGATGTCGGGGATCTTACACTTTTACTGTCTTTGTTTATTCTAGTTTGAGTGTTCCATGCTTGGAAAAGCAAACTGAGAAGACAAGATCCTACCACTGCTACACAGAAAGCACTTCACAAAGCAGTGTTGTCACTCCAATAAGTTAGTTGCTAATGTATGCCTGGATTCATGGGGCATACACATAATCTTATATAACAGCAGTTTAGACAAATCCACACAATGTGCCCCACTATCTCCTCCCAAGAGCTCAGGGAAGGCCCCTGATCAGTCTATCTCTGGTCCTAATCTCAAGATTCTTTAAAAATAAAAAATAAATTAAAATAAAATGATGTTAAGCTGAGAGTTTTGCAATTCATAAATTTTGATTTCTTCTTTACTTAATAATAATAGTTCATAGCTCAATTTATTGCTTTCCTCCCTCTCAGTATAAATCTAAAGAAAAGAACAAGCCATGAATTCCAGACTTAGCTTGAAATTATCCACAGTTAAAATATCAAAGTTCATCAATTGTAAATACTGCCTTCCACCTGAAAACAGAACAAAAATTTGACAAACCATATGCCATTTTATAACAGGGATCACTTTCCCTCCATTTGGCCCAATAACACATTCCTCCTACGTCCTCAGCAGAAGCACTGAATGCCAGTATTCCTACCAACTTTCTGTTACAATGATATATGTATTCTGTGAGAGAACAGAAGGTATCTCTACAGTTTTAACTTTTTTCTCAGCCTTGAAGAGACATTCCTTTAAAAACCATATCTCCATCGATAGTCTCTTCAAAGAAATCTACCCTTTTCCTATCAAGTACCTCAAAATTCTTCCATCTTGTAACCACTTCCTAAGTCCACAGGCACTTCTCCATACTAGGTACCTAAGAGTAGCACTTTATTCTGATACCAGAAACTGTCATAAATTGTGAGACTTTCTACAAAAATTACCATACAATTTGCCTACTTAAATAACAAGAATTTATTGATACACATTTTTAAGGGCCAGAAATTCCTAATCAAGATTTTAGCAAGATCATGCCTTTTCTTTGAGTTTGTAGCATTCTGGGGCTGGCTTGACACTCTACATGGGATTCCTTGGCTTGTCTCTGCCTTCTGCCCCATGGGAAACCTTCTTCTTGTGCCTGGGTTTATAGATTCTGCTAAATTTCTGACTCTATGTCTCGAGTAATAAGGAGCAACACAAACCTTTTTTCCATTGGCAACACCTAATAAGATCCTAAAAGACCCTATTTACAAATGAGGCCACACCATGACTCACTTTAACATAATCAAAGATATATTTTACAAGTGTGTTCATATTCAAAAGAATTCAGATCAAGTTTATTTAGTATGACCTTTATTGATGTACATGTTTTAATCTCCCACAGCTTTCATTTAAAAAGATCAAGGTAGGCTAAAATGTAAGGAAAAAAATTCTGCAAAACAAAGCATGCATCAGAGTGAAAATCATATATGACGTATAGACTGTAATTATCACAGAGGAATTTTGAAATAATTATTTTAAACATAAACAACATATAAGAATAAATTATTAGTGTAAGCATAGTGAAGGAAACTCTCTGAATGAATTAAATAAAATTTTTTAAAAATTTATTTATTTTTTATTGTGGGTAAAAATCAAAATTATCACAATACATACCACTATTTGTAAAATGGTATATAAATATATACACATATATGTGCATTTGCTTATAAAAATGTTATTGATATATATATAAATATATTTTAAGAGGTGCTTAGATTACCGAAAATATTACACAGAACCCCCTGGGACTCCCTTGTTGCCCACCTCCCACACCTCCCACCACATCCCACACAAACATCTCCCACAAGTGTGGCCCACCACCCTCAATGGACTTACACATCCTGGGGCCTTGCCACCAACCAGACCACAGTTCACATCATAGACCACACTCTCTCCCACACAGTTCTGAGTGGTGTGTGCTTATTTAAAATAAATTTTATTAATTAAAAAACTACAAAAGAAATAAAGAATGTCTTCGAGAACAGTAGATTGTACACAGATGAAGAAAGTACTAAAACTTGAAGATAGTTACATAGAAGCTCCCTAAATTAATGATTTTCAAAATAAAACAACTGTGAACTGTGAAAAATTTCAAAGCATTGGTGTAGAATTGAATTTTTAATTATGTGACAATTTTATATATTCAAAATATGTGCCATATTGCAATGAACTTATGGACCATAAAATGGTAACCCAACCCAAACCCACACCTTAACTGAAGTAATATTAAAGTCCAATGTTGGGGAGTTCTGCTACATTCTCTAATAGGACAGCAAAGATTTTCTAAGTACAAGGGCAGTGCCTTGTGAAAGGACACAGATCATTATGCCAGGCTGTTGACATTGATGGCAGTACTTATGAAATTTTTCTTGTGAAATTGAAACTTAGCCTAGTATTACATATTGCCTAAGAGTTACCTCATGAAAGCCTACTTGTTGCTCAAATGTGGCCTTTCTCTATGCCAAACTCAGCATATGAATACAATACATTCCCCATGGCATGGGACATGATTCCTGGGTTTTAGCTTCCCTGGCACCAAGGGATTATTACCAATCACCAACTAGAAATGCATCCTGAAA
This sequence comes from Tolypeutes matacus, assembly GCA_026826555.1. Lineage (NCBI taxonomy): Eukaryota > Metazoa > Chordata > Mammalia > Cingulata > Chlamyphoridae > Tolypeutes > Tolypeutes matacus. Next base: position 2,414,515 of record JAKSZT010054267.1, on the reverse strand, counting down.
AATACTTTGACACAAAGGGTGGAATATTAAATACAAATGAGTTTTTATGGCTAAGAGATTTCAAAGTTAGCTGGGAGGTCATTCCAGAAGTTACCTTTATGGAAGTCTCAGTAGGATCTCATTGACTGTCTCAATAAAAAGTGTCTCAAACAGTAGAACTCCTGAGGGCAATAGAGACATCTGGATACAATAAGCAGGGCCAACAATGTCAGGAATTTGGGACACTGTCAGAGGGCCTTACTTTGGAATGTATTCTTTCCAGTATAACAGAGTTAGACTCGTTTATAGTTTCACTACACAAGGTTCTTCTGCTGTTTTATTTGAATCTATAATTAGCATTATATATGTTCCAGAGACTTAAGTCTTTGGTCCAATCATGTGCCAGTTGAGTCATGAATCTCAGCAGAGTTGATAATCCTACTCTTCCATTCATCTGACTCACTAGGACATCTTACAAGCACATGATTATGAACAATGCCCATAATAAGGAACAGAGTGTCTGCAACTTCAAGCAAGATAGTTCCATCCATCTGCCCCATGGGATCTAATTTCCCTCTCATTTAGAAACAGTACACATCACCATCCCAAAATTCTTAAGATTGTGAAACAGACAATGGACTAAAGCAAATTTATTATATTATAGAAAACATTATTATTATAGCAATGGAAGAACTTTTATCATTGATATATATGCAGTGGTCACCAGAGTCTATGAGGGTAGGGAGTGGAATGAATAGGTGTAATATGGGGACATTTTTGGGTCATTGGAAATGTCCAGCCTGATATTGCAAAGAGATAAAGGCCATTATATATTTTGTCATAACCTGCAAAATTCTGTGGGTGAACAGAGTGAAAACTATAATGTAAACTATAGTCCAAAGTTCATAGCAATGCTTCAGTTTGTGTTCATCAATTGTAACAAATGTACCACAGTAATGAAAGAGTTAATGGGAAAGATTGGGAGAGGGAAGGGTGGGTCATATGGAAATCCCATATATTTTTTATGTAACATTTATTACATTTATGTAATAAAAGCTCCTTTAAAAATGAAATAACTGAAAAATAAAAATAGATAATTTTAATGAGAACATATTGTAGACATAGTCTATTCCTTTATCTTTATTTTATATGAAGTGAAGGGAAATTCTTGTATATCTATTTATGTAGCCCTTTTAAATTTATTTACATTAAAAAGTTATTCCTAATTCATTATCTCGATTTAGTGAAAAGTTTATTGACTTGGAAACAAAAGGAAGAATTCAAACCTAAATCTATAGCTGTTTAAATTGGGCAGCTGCTTATAATCTGTTCTAAATTAGTCATCTCTTTTTAAAAGAATGAATAATTAAATATAAAATCATAGTATCTCTGAAAATAAACAAGTTGATATAGAAGGATGTCTTAAACAAAATGCTGGAAAATTAAATGGGTTATAAGTTTTCCATTTTAGTTATGTAGAATATAGATTTCAGGATTGCAAGTGATTTCCCTATGACCACCTAAATCTAACCATAACTTCCCCTTTATAATCCAGTCAAAACTTTGAATTTTAAGATATCTGACTTCCTTATTTCCATTATTTTTCTTCTTAAAATTACAAAGTACATTTTCACATACTAGATTGAGTATGGGCGATTGTGCATGTACAGAATTGTAATATAGACCTCTCTTAAAGAGTAGTTGACTTAAAGAGTCTTAGTTAGGGCTCCATCAGTAGTATATTTTTAAAGCTCTCCATGATCTTACTAATTTAAATTATTTTGCTTTCAGAAATATCATTGTTAATAAGGATAGTTTTTCAGGAAAGGACTTCAAGAATACTTTTCTCTAAGTACTGATTCTGCAGCAAAAATATTCTCGTTAAAAAGGAGTGTTAATATTTTGAGGTGAGCAGTAGTATGTGAAGCAAAATTACCAACCTCTTAAGATTTCTTTCAGTTAAAGGTGATTAATGAGATATAAATGAGAAATATTGAATGAGATTTTCCAGATTCTGTTTTATCATTATATATCTAATATTTCACCTTACTCTCTCTATTTTCATACCATTTTGAAAAAAATTCTTGAGAAGACCATAAAGAAAGAGGGATGAGGTTGAAAGAACTCTGTTAAAAAATAGCAAGTAGCTATTGAATATTAAATGCATTGCCTCTATAATAAATACTTGTAATAAAAATTATAGTGCCCTCAAGTCTGTATAAGCACCAGTATCACAAGTTTAAATAATTAAAGTTTTAAAATGTTTTGATATCTCAAAAAACAAATATGTATATTTTATTTTTAAATTTTCTTGAATGATTATTAGTTTTTGCATCAATTTACACATGTAGTATTCAAGTTCTGGATACATGCTCACACACACACTCACATTCATATAAACTTATGGGAATTAATGGAGAATATATTGAATAATGAAACAATTATAGAATTTATTTTTATCAATTTTAATCGAATTCATGTACAGTTTATATTCCTCAAGTTACTTGTGCTTCACTTCTATTTTCTTCAAAAATTAATATATATTTTCTAATAAGGGGTCTTGTATCATTTATATTATTCTTAGAATTTTATTGATTTAGATGTAGATATATTTGTTGTCACCTTTAAATTTCATTTTCTAAATCTTTCTTCTTGAATACATAACTTCAAATACATATACTCACAAGCACTTATATATATATGTAATTATAGTATTCCTTCTTGGACAAAGAATGGGTAGTGAATGTGAGAGGACAAGAGGGTGCTTCTCATGTGCTATGACTACAATATTTCTTACAAACAGATGTGTTCATCATGTGAGAGTTCAACTTAAAAATCATGGATTTTTATGTCACTTGCTTCTATATAAATCTATGTGAATCAGTGTGACAGTTTAGTTCATGTGCCAACTTGGCCAGGTTATGGTGTTCAAATGTTTTTCCAAGCAGCCCTGGCTGACTGTTACTCTGAAGATATTTCATGGAGTTAAGTCATCCATAAAGTGATGGCAACTATGGGTGACTATATCTATAATCAGCTGAAGAAATTGCCTTCAACTATGAGATGTCTTATCCAATCCGTTGAAAGATTTAAAAGGATAATTGATGATTACAACAATTAGAGGAGAGAATTTCTGATGCTACTTTAGCCAACCAGTATGTCGTGTGGAATTCATTGAAAACGTGCCTTCAGAAATTTGGACTTACCCATCCCCATATTCACATGAGACAGTTATTATAAAAATCTACTAATTACACAGATATATCTTATCTTTCCAGTTGGATTCCCTAGAGAATCCTGAATAATACAATCAGTTTTTAAACAAATGTTTAATTAAAGCATGTTAACTATTTAACTGTAAACATCAAACTTTAAAGATAAACTCTGTTCTAATATACAAATGAATAGAGGGAAAAAGCAGGGAAAAATGAATAACGTTACCTACATGAATAGGAGATTGAAATGTATGAAAAATTTAGGGAAAAATTAAAGATAAAAACAAAATTGAAATTAGCCATTGGGTATGAAATGCATATCTTTGAGGTTTGATGAGGTCTACAGATAGAAATTGGGAAGAAATCTGGAATAATTTAAAAATGCAATTATTTTTTTAAAAATTCTGTGTTATTCTTGTATGTACCTTAAAATATAAATTTATTTTTTATTTTTCCTGATTGATACTGAATATTACCTAAATTTGCAAACTTGTCAATGAGCAGTTTTTATGAAACAAATGATTCTCAAATATAAGGCATTTCATATGAAAGAAACAGTGCCAAAATGCTATATTATTTTAGAATAATTAAATTGTCAAACAATAGCAGGCCATAAAATATCTGAATGACACACAGTCAACATATACAAGTTTATACAAGTTTCATTTTGTCAAAAGGTTTATCATGACCTACACAATTTTCTTATTCCAAGATTTAGAGAGAATGTTTTCAGATTTGTGAGAAAAGTATAAAATTCTCTTATCACTTTATCCTGTTCAGTGGTGCATTAGGATTGTGGCCTCATAGAGTTGGACAGAATTGTCTGATAGAATAAAATTGCCATAACCAAGTGGGAGAGACAAGTGGAGATAAATTTTGTCTGTCCTTTACTGGAGCTCATCTAGAATACCACTGTGAACACATGGATATAGAAAGCTAGAATGGTCATGAATATTTCCAGCAGTATAATAAAGCCACACAAGAAGATTGTGTATTCATGTTGAGAAGTGTCATGAAACAACAATAAAAATAGACTTAGACCTTCACAGGTAAAATGTTAAATGACCCAAGATGTACAGCATAGAAGAGGAAATAAATACAAAGTGTGCATTAAAGAGGTAATGTAGAGGGTATACAAAATGACAGAGTAAAGACTGGGAGACTGCACTCCTCCTTCAGATACTGAGGGAAGGTAGTCAGGATTGCTTGGCAGAAGAGAAGCTGCAGGACATTGAGGGAGATTGGATTGGGTTGCTAGTTAGTCAAAGGAGAGGGATTGTGGGAGATAGGGCAGATTAGTTGGTGCCCATATGGATCAGAAGGAGAAGTAAGCCAGCAAAGTGATTTGGCTGGTAGATTGGAGTTCACCTGGCCTTCACAGTGTGGTGAGCCAACAGGGGACAAGGTATGTATGCTGGTGACCAAATGTCTCTCAAGGGGACAAGCTACAGGAAAATCGGGTACATGGACTGGCACTCAGCTGGCCTATGGGTAGAAGTGAGCATGGGGGCAGGTTTTCAAGTGGAGAGACCAGTACAAACCCAGCTTAAGAGAGGAGAGTATTGGTGCAATGGATGTGTCGCTGATGCTCTTGAGGGAAGGGAAATCACTGTGTAACAAGGAGTGCTGGGTGCCACCCAGATCAGGGGGAGAGAAGTGTGGGTGGTGAGATAAGGCAGGAGGACTGGTTCTCATCTGGTTCTCAGGAAGAGGGAAAATATAGATTGGCACTGAACTGGCTCCAGGGAAAGGAGAGAGGAGTTCATCTGGTGGGCTGACATGCACCTACATAGTCCTAGGAAAGAAAGGAACTGGGGTAGTGAGTGGGTGGACCGACAGGTACCCAACTGACACCTGTGAGAAGGGAGCAGTAAGAGTCTGTGAGTGAGCTGACAGGTGCCAAAATAGCCTAGGGGAAAAAGGAGTTGGGAGAGGCTGTTGTTTCAGGTGCCCAACAAGGCCAGGGGAGAAGGGAAATGGGGAGAGCAAACTGGCAGGTTGTCAAGAGCCCAGAGGAATTCTGGGGAAGGGGACACTTGAGACAAACAGCCTCAGAAATTGGAACTTAGACTGATTTCCATTTTTTTCTCTACATGTTGGTAGCCTATATGCAGAGAGTGGGCCATGGTGGTCATTGATCGGTAAACACAGGCATCCTGACTGTTGCTGAAGGCCTAAGAGGGAGGCCTTATTAAATTTCTTTCCCTTTCCTGTTATTTTCTTTCTTTTTTTTTCTTCTTTCATTTTCTCTCTTCCTTTTCATTTCTTTCTTTCTGCCTTTTCTTGTTTTGTCTTCTTACTAACTTCTCAGCTCTTTAATCTTTTATTTTTTCTTATTTCTTTTATTTTAACTTTTAAATTTTTGTTGCTTTTATTTTTTATGATTTTTCACTCATTACTTATTTTTTCTTTCTCTTTTATTCCTCCTTTTCCACACTTTTTATTTTCTTCTTCTTCCATTTTTGTTCCTTTTTTGTTGGTCTAATATTATTTTTGTGGAACATGGGCACTAAAAGATATAGAATAGGGGGAACAAAGTGTCAAAGAAGACTCTTTACACAAAACAAAATGAAAACCCTGAATAAGAAATAAGGCTGAACAACTAATCATGGATGCACTAAAAAAGCCTGAATCAACTCTATGAATTGAAGGAAGAGATGAAGGATATTAAGAAGACACAGGGAGAACATAGAGAATAAATAATATACATAAATAAAAAGATAATTGATCTAATGGTGATGAAAGACACAATATAAAAAATTAAATCTATGATTGAAGCACATAACAGATTTGAACAGACAGAGGAAAGAATTTGTGATGTTGAAGATAGGACACCTGAAATCTCACAGATAGTAGTACAGAATGATTTTTTAAAAATGGAAAAAGTTCAGCAGGAACCCAGAGAATTTAATAACAACATGAAGTCCAGAAATATATATAAAATGTAGTCATTCCAGAGGGATAAGTGAAGGAAAAGGATATTAAAGGAGTGTTGGAGGAAATAATGGCTGAAAATTTCCAAATTCTTATGAGGGACACTGATGTACATGTTGAGGAAGCACAGCAAATCCCAAGCAAAGTACATCCTTGCATTTCTTTTTTTTTTTTTTTTTTTTTTTTTTTTATTATGGGTAAAAATCAAAATTCTCACAATACATACAAACATTTGTAAAATGATATATAAATATATATGCATATATGTGTATTTGCTTACAAAAATGTTATTTTATATATATATATATATACATATATTTTAAGAGGTGCTTAGATTACCTAAAATATTATACGGAACCCACTCGGATTCCCATGTTGCCCACCTCCCACACCTCCCACCACATCCAACACAAACATCTCCCATAGTGTGGCCCACCAACCTCAATGAACTTACACCTCCTGGAGCCTTGCCACCAACTACAAGGCACATACTTATCAGATTGACAATTGCTCAAGACAAAGAGAGAAACCTGAAAGTCACAAGAGAAATGGGATCCATCACATATAAGGGAAGATCTATAAGATTATGTGCAGGTTTCTTATCTTAAACCATGGAAGCTAGAAATCATGGCGAGACATAATTAAAGTACTAGAAGGACAAAAATACCTGCCAGCCTGAATTCTGTATTGAGCAAATATGACACAAAGTTCAAAATATTCAGAGATAAGCAGAAATTGAAAGTTTGCCAAAAATAAACCTGTACATCCAGAAATAGTAAAAGGAGTTCTACATGTTGAAATGGAACAAAAGGAGAGAAAAGGTTGGTGGAGAATGTAGACAGGAAGATTATTAGCAATAACTAAAATATAAAAAGAGAAATAAATATAAAATATGACATATATGAACCTAAAGAACTGCCTTGACAGGAATATTTTGTGTTAATGGTTTAATGACTCCAATCAAAAGACACCAATTGGCAGAATGTATAAGAAAATACCAACAAACTATATGCTACTTAAAAGAAACTGTACTTATAACCAGGGACATAAATAGGCTGCAAGTACAAAGTTGGAAAATTATTTTACATGGAAACAATACCAAGAAAAGGGCAGATGTTCTACTAATATTGAAAAATATACTTTAAATGCAAAACTATTGTAAGAGTCAAAGAAGGACACCATATGTTAATAAAAGGGATAATTTATCAAGAAGAAACTAAAAACATAATTGTTTATGTGCCCTAAAATAAATTAGACAAACACTGACAAAATTAAGGGGAGAATGAGATGCCTCTCCAATCAAAATGGGGAATTCTAATAAACCATTGGGCAGACTCTCTCCACAGATGATCAATAAAAAAACTGAGATCTTGAATAACACTGTAGAAGAACTAGACCTAATAAACTTATACAGAACATTACAATAAAACATATCAGAATATACATTCTTCTCAAGTGCAAATGGATGATTTTCCAGGATAGACCACATGGTAAGTCACAGAAAAAGTATAAATGAATTTAGAAAGAATGAAATTATATGCAGCATTTACTCTGATCACAATTGAATGAAGCTGAGTATTAATAAGAGGAAAAGAATCAGAGTAGGCAGAAACTTATGGAAGTGAAACAACACACTCTTAAACAATATGTGGGTCAAGTAGGAACTTGAAATACCTTGAAGCAAAAGAAAACAAGAACACTATGAATCAAAACTTATGAGATGCAGCGACAGCAGTGTTGAGAGGGAATTAAGAGCCATAAATTCCTATATTAAAAAAGAAGAAAGTGCTAACATAAAAGACATAACTGCACACTTGGAGGAACTAGAAGAAGAAAGACAAACTAATCCCAAAACAAGCAGATTGAAAGAAATATCAAAGATTAGAGCAGAGGTAAATGAAATTGAGAAATAAAAAAGAAATAAAAACATACTAGAAGAAATTAACAGAACCAAAAGCTGGTTCAAATAAATCAAACAAAAAATGAGAGATGGGATATGACTACTGATCCCACAGAAATAGATGATCATTATAGGACACTTTAAAAAAGGATATGCCAAAAAAATGATCAATTTAGATGAAATGGGTGAATTTCTAAAAACACATGAACAACCCACATTGATTAAAGAAGAAAGAGAAGAATTCTACAGACCAACCATAATAGTCATAGTTAATTTGTTAATAAAATCCTCCCAACATTGAAAAGCCCAGGACCAAATGGCTTCATGGGTGAATTCTACCAATCTTTCCAGAAACACCTTACACGAATCCTGCTTAAAATCTTCAAAAAATAGAATTGAAAAGAACATTACCTAAATCATTCTATGATGCCAACAGCAGTCTAAAACCAAAACACATAAAAACACCACAAGAAAAAAAATTAAAGACCAGCCACTCTAATGAACTTAGAAGCAAAATTAATCAATAAAATACTTACTTATTGAAACCAATAACACATAAAAAAAAGATTCACCATGGACAAGTCAGTTTTGTCTCAGGTAGAGAAGGATGTTTCAATATAAGAAAATGTATCAATATAGTACTCCACATTAATAGATCAAATAAAATAAGTCACATGCTCATCTCTATCGATGCAGAAGAGAGAATCAATAAAATACAGCATACTTTCTTGATAAAAAGAATTCAAAATGCAGGAATAGATAAAATCTTCCTCAACATGAAAAAAGATTAAATGCTCCCCCACTAAGATCTGGAAAATACAAGGATGCCCCTTGTGACCACTCATATAATATTATACTAGAAGTCCTTGCTTGAGTACTTAGGCAAGAAAAATAAATAAAAGGAATTCAAACTGGAAAGGAAGACTTAAAGTTTGCATTACATGCAGATGACAGGAACGTATACATAGAAAGCACAGAAAAATCTACAACAATCCTTCCTGAGATGGTAATCAAGTTGAGTAAAGTGATGGGATATAAGTTGAATGTGGAAAAATCAGTATCATCTCTTTATACTAATAATGAACAATCTGAGAAGAACTTAAAGAATAAAATTCCATTTAAAATAACAAGTAAAAGAATCAAATATCTATGAATGAACCTATCTAAGTATGTAAAGGACTTGAATACAGAAAACTACACATTGCTAAAGCAAATCAAAGGAGACCTAAATAAATGGAAGCATATTCCATATTCATGGATTGGAAGATGAAATTTGTTAAAGCTATCTATCTTTAAATTGATTTACAGATTCAACGCAATCCCCATAAAAGTTCCAATAGAATTTTTTAATGAACTGGAAAATCCAAATCAAATTTATTTGGAAGGGTGAACTACCCTGAACACCAAAATCATATAAAAAAAACAAAATTGGAGCAATCCCACTACCTGACTTTAAATTATACTACAAAGCTACAATGTTTAAAACTACATGGTATTGGCACAAGGATAGACATTCTGACCAATGTAATGGAATTGAGAGTTCTGATACAATTATTCACATATATGTTCAACTTATATTCAACAAGGCCACCAAGCCCACTCCTCTGGAATAGAATGGCCTTTTCAACAAATGGTGCTGGGGAAACAATATGACCCATATGCAAAAAATGAAAGAGGACCCCTATCTCACATGATATACATTATTTAACCCAAGATATATCAGAGACTGAAATATAAGAGCCAAGACCAGATAGATTATAGAAGATAATATGTGTCAACATCTACATGACATTATAGTAGGAAATGGTTTCATAATACTTATAACCAAAGCATGAGATGAAAGAAAAAGCAATGTGGGACCTTTTCAAAATTAAAAAAAAAAAATGTTTATGCTTCAAAGGAGTTTTTCAAGAAAATGAAAAGGCAGCATATTTAATGGGATAAAATATCTGGGAAACACTTATCCAATAAGGATCTAATATCCAACATTTATAAAGGAATCTTATGGCTCTAAAATAAGAAGACAAATTAACCCATTGGAAAATGGGAAAGAGAGTTGAATAGACATTTTTCAAAGAGCAAATAAAAATGGCTAAAAAGCAAATGAACCTCATGAAAGATGTTTATGTGGGAGGTTATGGGAGGTGTGGGAGGTGAGGAACATGGGAATCCCTGTAATTTTGGTGTAATATTTATGTAATCTAAGCATCATTTAAAATATTTTTAAAAATTAATTAATTAATTTTTTAAAAAAGTAAATGAAAATATATTCAACAGCACTAGCTATTAGGGAAATGCAAATCAAAACTATAATGAGGGAAGCAGCTGTGGCTCAATCAGTAGGACTCCCATTTACATTTTGGGAGGCCCCGGGTTCGGTTCCCGGGGTCTCCTGGTGAAGGCAAGCCCGCCCGCACGACGTGGTTAGCTGACCCAGCGAGCACAGGCAGCAAGGGGGGATAAATGAATAAATAAATAAAATCTTAAAAAAAAAAACAAAAAAAAAACAACAAAAAAAAACTATAATGAGATATCTTATACTCTTTATACTGGCTGATATTACAAAAAACAGAAAACTAAGATTTTGGAGAAGATGTGGAGAAATTGGAACTCTCATCCCCTGCTGGTAGGAATTTAATATTGTGTAGCCTCTGTAAAGGATAGTTTGTTGGTTCCTCAGGAAGCTATGTATACAATTGCCATATGATCCACCATTCCCCCTACCTAGTTTATTCAGAAGATTTGAAAGCAGTGACATGTTCAGACATAAGCACACCAATATTCATCACTGCATTATTTACTATTGCCAAAAATTTAAAGCAACCCAGTGTTCATCAACAGATGAACAGATAAACAAAATGTTGTATATACATATGGTGGCATATTACTCATCTGAAAAAAAAAAAGGAAGTATTGACACACTTGACAACATGGATGACTCTCAAAGACTTTATGCTGAGTGAAGTAAGCCACTCAATAAAGGACAAATATTGCATGATCTTACTGATATGAACTAATTATTTTGACCAGACTCACAGAAGTAGAGTCTGAAAAAATAGGTTACCAGGAGATAAAAAGGAGGTAGAGGGTGGTGAGCCTATGCTCAGTCTGGGAAATAATTATGATAAGGTAGATAGGGGTGGTATGGCAATGAATTTGTGTGATGGTGGTGCAGTGATATGAGTGGTGTTGATAGTGAGAGATTGTGACTGTGAAGGGGGTTAGACAACTGGGTTGGGCTATCCATGTATATGAGTTAAAAGCTGGGAGAAGGAACAGGTGAACTCTAGGGAGGTGTATGGCTATGGTTGAGAATACAATTATGGAAGTGTTCTTTGGCAACTATGGCAGGGACTATACCTTGTGTGGAGTTTTGGTGATGGAGAGCTGTGTAAGTAACTATGTACTGGTAACATGCTTCAATTGAATATGTATGTGATCATGTTGTTATAGCAACAATATATTAAACTCACATCCTGGGGAGTCCTGCTACATTCTTATATAGATGGGCAAGAATCTCTCTTGTACATAGGAAGTGCTTAATAAAAGAAATCAGATCAATATACCAAGCTCTTCATATTAATGCTCATGCTTATAAATCTTATTATTGTAAAACCGAAACAGTCTAATAATATCCACTGCCTAACAGTTACCTACTGAAATCTACTTTTTGCTCAACTGTGGCCTCTCTCTAAGCCAAACTTAGCATATAAATGTACTACCTTACCCTGATGTGGGAAATGATTCCTGGGGCTGAGCCTCCCTGGCACTGAGGGGTTAATACCAAGCACCAAGCAGTGAACCTTTTGGAAACAGACATTGACCAAAAGGGAGAAATATTAAATACATTATGTTTCTATGGCTATGAAAGTTCACAGAGAGTTGGGAAAACATTCCAGAGTTTACATTCATGCAAGTTTCATGTAAATCTCACTAACTCCTACAGCAAACAAGACCTCAAATAGGGGTGCTCCTGAGGGCTCTAGAAACATATAGACAGCATAGTCAGTTCAAACAACTTCTTGATATCAGCACCCCTTGTTGGGTTTTACATTGTAATATATGACAATCTATTTCCCAAATATAATGGAGTTAGACTCATTTATAATTCATGTACACGTTATTATTCTACCCATTTTATTTGAGCTAAATATTAGCAATATATCACTTATATTTATGTCCCAGAGACTTAAATTTTTGGTCTCTTGATATGCCTGTTGAGCCTTGAATCTCAGCAGAGTTGCAGCAAGCACTTATACTCTAGTTTATCAGATGCACTGAGGACAATGAACAAAATGATGATGATGGATAATCCCCATCTCAAACAGCAAAGAGTATCTGTAACTGTATTTACAATAGTTTCTTCCATCTGTCATATAAAATCTAAACCCCCTCTCAATCTGAATCAACGCAGGCATCACCATCCCAATATCCTCAAGTTCATTCATGAGGAATGAACAAACCTAAGTGGTGAATGCAACCATGGACCAAGGTAGACTTACTGTATTTTAGTTACAGAAGGACTTGTAACAATCACATAAAAATAGTAGTTACCAGAGGTTCTGATGGGTTGGGGGAGGGAAGAAAAGTTAGAACATAGGGCATTTTGGGTACATTGGAATTGTTCGCATCATATTGAAATGATGGATAAAGGCTAATTTATATTTTGTCAAAAGTTATAAAATTGTATGGTGCAAAGCATAAACTATAGATCTTGTTTAGTAGCAATTGTTCAATATTTATTCATCAATTGTAAGAAATGTTTCACTTTATTGTAAGATGTTATTATTAAAGGGGGATGTGGGAAGGGATAGGATTGGGTATATAGGAATCCCTCATATTTTGAAATAACTTTTCTATAGTCTAAAACCTCTTTAAAAATAAAGTTTATTATATGGATAAACAGAGTTGATGAAACTTTTGGCATGCACACACGATAATGGAAAATATCTCATAAGTACAGAATAATGTAGAGGATGACAGATAGATAAATATTGTTCATAACATATGAAATCTAGAAGAAGGGCTTCAGTTCTACCAATGCTCAAAAATACAAAGGTTCTTATATAATAGCCCAAAAAGTAATTGCTTATTATATGATTGAAAGTTAGGCACATTCTTAGGCAGAGTGTTAGAAATATACATCATGTCAGTGAAAGAATTTTGGCTGAGTAGTGAGTAAGAGTGTGGAATCTGATGTTCATTCCAATGATATGAATCAGTAAGATATGCCCCATCTGCCTCACTGTCTCTGAAAAGAGGAAAGTGATAGCAAGAAAGGAGAAATGTATTCTTTTGGCCATATTGGAAAAGACCAAGAAGTACACTATCTAAGACAAAACTTGATTTTCTCATTTCATGTTTTAAATAAAAATATCAAAAGAGATAGTATCTTAAAAAAAAAATGAGAACATTGACTATCCTTTAAGAGAAAAAAATAATGATTAATAAATGGAAAGGAATTTTCTTGAATTGCCTTATATGAATTTGTGTCTCAATGTTTCAAAATACTGATTTTTTGCCTTTTGAACAGTAGTCACATTGACTTATAATAAAATGTATATAAATATTTTCTTGATTTTAGAAATAGAATATCATAAAAATAAAGGAAATAGAGCATTTACAAGAATTATCCAATCATATTATTTCCCTTATTTTTAAATATTTTGAGCTTATACTCTGAAAAAATATCTCACTGAATTCCTTCATCAATTCAGCATGAAAGCATTGATCAAATATAATACAATTTAAAAACAACATTCTTTAATTCATTTCTCAATTTACATTTATATTGGATATATAATTTAATGGTGTATTCATATTTTTATGGAAGGAATATGAATAATCTTATGAATGATTTAAACTTATTTCTTCCTTTAAGTTAGAAGAAATTTTGACAGTCCAGAAAATTGTTATGCCAGACATAACAAAGATCTTGAGAATGAATTCTTAAAATATAATTTAACACATTAATCTGTGATGCAAGGAACAAGTCAAAATGGTCAATCCACATTAAGAAATTGAATTTTTTATTCTTTTATTTTGACATAAGACCTGGAAAATAGGGGAAAAAATGAAATGAACTCACCAATATGTTCATTAAATTTGACTGTAAAAATTTTAAATTATGAAACACTAGTAACATTCTAATATAATATCAGTTTAATACACTAAATATAATGTTCATTATTTAAAACAAATATTAATTGACACTTAAAAATACTTTATTATGATATAATTGAATACTGGTTTATGTTTTCATACCAATGCAATGAAAAATACAACATGTAAGTGAGGGGATAATGTTATCATACCAATTTTAGCAAGTCCAACCTAAATCTCAAAGTTATACCATAATTTAATAAAATAAAATAATTTATAACAAATTTAAATTAATATTATTAAGTAAAATATAAAAGTCAAATTTTGAAAATAAGTGCAACACAAGAAATGAAACACGATATTTTACAGGAAAAATTATAGTATATTGGGACAATTGAGCAATTAAAATAGTACAAAATAAAGACTATCTTAAATCAAGAAATAATAATAATGTGATGTAAGAAATTAGTAAATGTAAATATGTACTGAATAAATATATAGAAATGTGAAAAATATATCTCAAAATAATAATAGGAATACTGGTACCATTTTCGAATCCACTGGTATACTTATTTAATTATGTGTGGTTTATTATTGTTTACATCTGAAAAATCATATTCAGAGAACTATAAAATTTAACTAGAACCTAGGAAAATCTCTTAGACCAATTAGAAAAAATTTTAGTATCTCTTTTATAATGAAACCACCGAAGTTAAAAAAAAAAATGTCTTAACTGAATAATTGAAAAATATGTAAGTAAATGATACATCAAAGAGGAAATAGGGGCCTCAAAATAGGAAAATGAACAATAGTAACATAAATTAAAGTTACTTAAATGGATATAAAACTCATTAAAACATTATTAAAAATGTGAATAATTTAGATAAATGTGTACATTTTTAGAAACACATGTTAAATCTTTAAAAATCAATATTCTCCATAACTTTTGAAATAGCAGTTTCATATTGGAACAGTTCTGTAACAAATAATTCTAAATAAAATAATTCATCTTAGGTACTAATATATTAATCATTATATTCTCTTTAAGAGTAATTTTGAGTGAGGAGCACATGATTAAAAAGGACATAAAAATATCAATTGATGAGATAAAGTGCACATACTAAAAATGTATATATAAAAAGTAGATATGAAAAGTTATTACTCATCCACACATGCACACATGATTTAAAGGAATGTACAATTATGAGATCTATTGATGAAAAAACAGTAAAAATATTGTCTGTGCTTGAAAAAAATACCAGAAACGAAACAATGCAACACATAAATGTAGTGGTACTTGCATATTGTGCAGTTTTATATTTTACTTTGCTTCCAGACATGGTGAAGTTATTGCTATAATTTTTGAAATATTTCATCCTCCATATTATTTCCCTCAGCCATTAAAACTTTTAAAACTCTACATTATTCTATTTTGAATCACTTCAAAATATGGCTTCTAATCAAAATTATCTTATTGTAAAAACTTTCATAGAAAGCAAAGAGCACATGGTTATTCACCGAGTTTTCTAAATTTGGATAGTTTTTGACCATTGAATGTATTAATTGTGCTCAATTCACCACCAATTCCTGTAGAATGAAATATATTTAAAAAGTCTGTACAGTTTATATTATTTTCTTTTTAAAAAATTAAGGACACACTCCTTAGGGCGTATAAGAAGCTATCTAATCCATTTCTCTACCAGCACTATTTCCAAAAGAAAATCATTCTGATCATGTTTTTCAAGATAGTATACGGTAAAAATTCCTCCATATGCAAAAAAAGTCAAATTTAGCTCATAAAAAGTATTCCAACTGATAGATGAGAGAAACATGATAAACTTGGTGTCCATTCAGAGTTAACTAAGAGACATCCTTAATCTCATCCAAAATGGAAGAAATATCTTTCCTCCCTGCTTCTACCTTCAACAGGCAGTTACTTAGGTAATTAGGCAAAATTCTAAATGAGAGCTTCAGTTGAGATTACTTTACAGGAAATATGTTGAGGAATGAGAGCTCTCACAGTTATTTATTTACTAATATATTTAAGCAAATTACAAACTATATCCTCAAATTAGTGTAATTATAATGCGACTCCAATGCATTGGGTAAAGTCCTTTAATATGATTGAAGCAATTCTAAATAATATTCACACAACCACAGAATTTTTAGCAGTTTAGTAAAAATGAAGGCATAAACTGAAATTCTTCCATTGTTTCACAAACAACTTTATCAAATAAGGAATTCAATTCATAATTATTTCAATCCTAATATAAGCTCTTTTAGTTCATGTCATCATTCAAGCAGATTTTTGGATTGTGGCCCATGATATTTCCCTTTTATTAAAGTTTCTTTTTATAAAGTTGATTTAGTATGTTAAATGTTTACATTAAAATGGTATATGTAACATTTATCATAATGGATTTAATGCACATTTTACAAACTATTTTAAAAGAACTGCTTAAAATTATTATCATGTATCTGATATTTGATATATTTTATATATTTTACAATCTTGCACACTTCCAAAATAATTGCTGAATATTATTACATGAAAAGCATGATGTAAAATGTTTGGGTTAAAATAAGGAAGATACAGGCACATTTCCCAACATGGTCAGTAATATGAGTGAATCCTCTACAGCCATGTTCGTTCAGGAAACTGATGCACCAAACTGCCATTATTGACAGTGATACTATTTCAAGGCCGCAAGGTGTCCCTTGCCACTTTGTCCTTGGAATTCTGAAGTGATTTGTGTTCAATTTAGGACAAAATATATCAAATAAATATCTCCACAATCTTCTTGGGGAAATCACTCAAAGGAAATCTGGATAATGTTGTAAGCCTAGAAATGGTCCAATTCAAAAATATTAGCATGCAAAAAATTAATATAATTCAATTAACATAATGTACTAAATAAAACACAAATATGTATGTAAATAGTGTATCTGAGAAAACTCACAGTTTGATGCTTTGATATTTATTAGGAAAACTCTACAAGCAACTACAATATCTTTTATCTGATTCATAGAAATCAGAAAGGTAACTGGCTATTTGGCATCTGAATGATTATTATTATGAAAAAGACTTCTAATCATCTAGCAAACAATATCTATTAAACTAAAAAACCAATGTCCTAAAAGGTATATTTCTCATTAGATATATGGAAATATATTCCACTTAATATAAATATTTATTTCAACCTGTGGTATATGTATAGTTTCCTATATGTATTATTCTCCATTGAATTTTTCCCTTGAATAATTTCCATTAAATTAAACCTTAAACAAGAAATGGGGATGGAACTACAATATTCAACACAAGAAGGATTCCCTGCACCTACAGTTGCAAGTAATAAAAAGAGAATAAAAATAATGTCATCGTTGAAAACTTTAAATAATAAATTACTTGCTGAACTACATGACAAAAAACTACATGGACAGAATGTATTCTGGGTAATTATGCAAATTCTTGAACACTTTTGAAGGGAGGCAAAAAGCCAAAATAATTTAAATGATGAATTTGAAATGCATCTTTGGAAATCTTACCACATTATGATCTCTTTAGAATGATGTTTTTGGCCTAGAGAAAATATTTAGCATGAAAATTTCATGAGAAACTATTATTTAAATGTATAAATTTGCAAGATTTTCAACCTCCCAAGTCAAATGGGCTAAGTGCTAAATCATGATGGAAGCAAATTCTGCATTTATTAATCCTCAGCTTTCCATTCTCTACCCTCATTCTCTTTTGTGAGACCTATATTCTTATTATAAAATCCATGACTTTATGACTGGCTTGCTTCACTCAATATAATGTCCTCCAGGCTCATCCATATTGTCATATACTTCACAACTTCATTTCTTCTTACCACTGATAATATTCCAACGTGTTTATTCATGTCAATTTGTTTATACATACATCAGTTGATGGACACACGGGTTGTTTCCATCTCTTGGAAATTGTGAATAATACTGTGATGAACATCATGTGCAGATGCCTGTTTGTGTCAATACTCTCAGTTCTTCTGGGTATATTATAACTTTTAGTGGTATGGCTAGGTCACATGGCAAGTCTATACTCAGCTTCCTTAGGAACTGCCAAACAGTCCTCAACAGTGGCTATACCATTCTACATTCCCACCAGTGTAAAAAAGCATTCCTATCATTTTCCTGATTACTAGGTGGTGATGAACATTATTTCATGTGGTTTTTTGTGTACTATTTCTTTACATATCATGTCTAGTAAACCCTTATATATGTGATTTCCAAATATTTTGTAAGAAGATAAACTACACAATTAAATATTGGCAAACATTTTAATTGTCCAAAATGTTTGATATGTCCAAAGAAGAAATATAAATATATATAAAAAAAAAAACTCAGTCCTCCACAGTGGCTGTACCATTTTACATTCCCACCAGTGTACATAACCATTCCTATCTTTCCGGATCCTCTCCAACACATATAGTTTGCTGAATTTTTAATGATAATTATTCTAATATTTGTGAAATGATATCTCATTGTAGTTTTGATTTGAACTTCTGTCATTGCTAGGTGGTGAACATTTTTCCAAGTGATTTTTTTTTTTTTGCCATTTATATTTCTTCTTTGGACAATTGTCTATTCAAGACTTTTGCCAATTTTTTAATTGTATAGTTTGCTTTCTTATCATTGAGCTATAGCATCTCTTTACATAATATGGATATCAAAACCTTATCAGATATGTGATTCCCAAATATTTTCTCCCATTGAGTCAGCTGCCTTTTCACCCTTTTTTTTTTTAAGTATTTATTTATTTATTTACTTTTATCCATTTTTACACCCCCCCCCCGTTTTTGCTGTTTCTGTGTCCATTCGCTGGGCAACTCTGTGTCCATTTTCTGCCCTCTCTTCTCATCCTTCTCTCCCTGTCTTCACTGGGATTCGATCCTTGGAATCTCTGATGTAGGAGAGAGGCATCCTGCCCGCGCCACCTTAGTTGCTGGTTTTTCGGTGCGTCTCATCTTGCCTCTCCCTTGTGTCACTCTCCTATTATGTCATCATCTTGCTGTGTGGCTCGCGGGAACTGGTGGTGCGCCCGCGCACAGGGCCTGGCGGCCCACGCACATTCTATATATTTTTAAAATTTTTACCAGGAGGTCCCGGGGATCGAACCCAGGTCCCTCCATATGGGAGATGGATGCCAACCAGATATAGCCCCCTGCTATATCTCTTAAGGTTGACCAGAGATACCTAGAGTTACAGTCTTTTCCCATACAGGATGGTCATATAATAAATCAGGCTTAGTTTATCACCAGCATTCTAAAAACCAAACCTAGGGAGGAAAACGAGGTCTGGGGACACATGCATGGTTTCTAATATAGCGAATGTTTAGCCCACCCTGATTATCACACCTTTTCACCCTTTTAATAAAGTCCTTTGATGTGTGAAAGTGTTGAATTTTGAAAAGGTCTGACTTAACATTTTTTTGTTGTTCGTGGTTGTGGCTCAGTTCAAGGTTTAACAAATTACCACCTACCACAAGATCTTGTAATTTTTTTTTCCTACATTTTCTTCAGCTAGTTTTATGGTTGTAGCTTTATAATTTAGGTTATTTATCAATTTAGAGTTAATTTTTGTATAAGGCCTGAGATAGGGGTCCTCTTTCATTCTTTGGGGTTTTGCTATCTAGTCTCCCAGCATCATTTGTTGAATAAAGTGTTCTAAGCAGCTGGGAGGGTGTTACAGACATGTCAAAAATGACTTGACTTAGATGAGAGGGAATATTTCTGAGTTCTTCATTTGGTTGCATTTGTCAATTTGTCTTTATGTCAGTTCCATGCTGTTTTTACCACTGTACTTAAATAATGTACTTAAATAATAAAGATCTTCTAGCTTTATTTTCCATTTCAATCATAGTTGTTCATATTTCATACATATAAAAGGCTTCTAAATCATAACAGTCCAACAGCAATTCATAAGCCATAAAATTCCATGTCAAAATTGGATATAAACAACAGCTCTCCATCTATTCATTGATTTATTTAATCAATCCCCAAACATTTGTTCAAGACATATTATGTGCCAGGGAGTAACTGACATGAATAGGACTCTATAGATCTTTCTCTCCAGAGGCTCACAGTTATCAAGAGAAATAGACAATTATAAAGGAGAAATGGGTGTTTCCATGGGAGTGCATTAGAAGGGGGACATAATATCATTTGTAGGAGTCCAGCAAACACTTATTCGATCAAGCTTAGATAGAAAGATTTCCAGTGGTGTGTGTGAATATGACTTTTATCCCATAGCCCCCATAAAGCTTCTCAGGAGTTAAAAAATGGCCCCTCTTTCTCCTCCTGCCTCTAGCCAAGAGATATTCAAATTCCAGGTGTTTGTTGCACCTGGGTGGTAGAAGAACCAGAGAAGCTCATGGTCCATTTGAACACCGCAGCCTCCTAGCTCCACGTTAGCTAGAGCATCCAGTCATTACTTAGGACCGCAACTTCTTTGTCTAGAATTTGGTTCCCTTAGGTTTATGACACAGGCTTTCCTCTGAGTTTCTGAGGTCTTGCTGCTTCTTTCTTTATTTTTTTTAAAAAATATATTTAAATTATATAAATATTACATAAAAATATAGAAGATTCCCAAATATCTTGCTCCCCACACTGCCCACATTTATTCCCATTAACAACATCCTTCATTTAGTGTGGTATATTCATTGCAATTGATGAACAAATTTTGGAGCATTGCCACTAATATGGATTATAGTTTATATTGTAGTTTACACTCTCTCCCACACAATTCTGTTGATTATGTCAAGATATTTAATGACCTATATCTGCCATTGGAATGTGATTCAGGACAATTCCCAAGTCCTGAAAATGCTCCCATATTACACTTGTTTTTCCTCTCCCAGGCCTCAGAACCTCCAGCAACCACTGCATCCACATCAGTGATATAACTTCTTTCATTGCTAGAATCACAATAAGTCTATAGTAGAATACCAGTAAATCCACTCTAGTCCACAGTTCATTCCCCAATCCTGAGGATTCTGGGATGGTGATGCCCACTTCGCCCCTAATTGAGAGCAGACTTCAACCCATATTACCAGTGGATGGCACCCTTTCTTGCAGTTGTAGCCTCTATCAGTCCCTTGGTATGGGATGTCATCATCACATCCTTGTTAGTTATATTGTCTGAGTTCAATGAACTGGAGAGTAGGTATCACAACTCCATTGAGGCTCAGGGCCACAGCTGGCACATGGAGAGTCCAAAGATTCAAATTTCTTGGACTTATACCTACCAACTCCAGCACTAACTGTAAGTTCAAATAGAAGGGACTGAAGAGCCATGTGTAGGAAAATCACAACTGAGTCCAATTCTGTAACACTGGGGAGCACAAACCCCAAAGTAGGGCCCACTGGCAAGGCACCAAACTCATGAGCTATCTGCCCTGGCCATAGTGCCTGGGTGTCTCCAGAGCCTTCAGCAGCCCCTCTATTTGGGGTAGTTTCAAATTTGGTAGTCAATGAGATCCTACTGAGACATGCATAAGTATAATCTCTGGATTGACCTCCTGACTCACTTTGAAGTCTCTTAGCCAACTCATTTGTCTTTATATTTTCCCCTTTTTGGTCAAGGTCTTTTTCCAGTTGCATTGCTAGTTGGTGTTTGGTAGTGATCCCTCGGTGTCAGGGAGTCTTATCCACTGGAGTCATGTCCCATGCTGGGGGAAATTATTGCATTTTTATGCTGAGTTTGTCTTAGAGAAAGGCCACATTTGTGTAAAAAAGAGGCTCTCAGTAAGTAATACTTAGGCATCCTATAATACTATGCTAGGTTTCAATTTCAAGAGCAAAGATTCATAAGCACTGTCATCAGTATCCATCTATGGACCATCCTCCTTCACTAGCCATTGACTCTCTACTTGGGGAACTCTGCTGTTAACATCAGAGAATGTGCCAGAACTACCCAGGATGGAAATTCAATATTCTTTTGGTTACTGTGTGAATTTCCACCCTCTGTTACAATGACCCATGAACATTTGAACACATTTATATGCCTTATATGTTTGCTTAGATGAACCTCCTCCCATTTAATCCCCATCACTGACACCCCACACCAGTGATCCACCCCTGCCACAGCTGTAACCCTTCTGTGATCCAAAACTTCTTAAAAAATGAAGTCAATAAAATAGCCAAATACAATTAATAAGAAAATGAAATAATGATGATAGTTTTAAAAATAGGAAATAAAATACAGAAAAAAAATGAAAAAATTGGGATAATAAAAAATAATGAAAAAATATAAAAATTTTTGACTTTTTGCCTTTCATCACTGTAATATTTGTTTTCTGTATGTATAGTGACATTTTATCCCACTTATTCCTCAAATGTGTTACTTTTTTCATTTTGTCTAAAAAAATGTTTTAGATCACAGCAAATTACGTACAGAATATAGTGTCTTCCCATATATGCAACACCCTCTCCCTTTCCCCCTTCCCCTATTATTTTATATGTGTATGATACATTTGTTACAACTGATGTACAAATATTGAAACATATCTACCAACCATGGTAAATGCTTTACATTATGGTTTACATTTTGGACCACACACTTTTAAAATTTTGATGAAACTTAACATGGCCTATATCCACTATTGCAGGATCATGTAGAACACTTCCATTGCCCTCAAAATGCTTCCTATTCCATCTATTTTATTCCTTACTCCCCCTCCCCTTCAGACCCAGGGCAAACACCAGGATTCACTCTTTGCAGGACCAGATTAATAACTACTTGCAACAGCATTAAGGGTTTGACACACTTGTCTGTCCTCCCCTATTGGGCTCTGCCAGTGCTCTGGAGAGACACCTGCTCCTCTATTTGAGAACAAAGTGTACCTCCCAGGATGGGAGTCCAACACTTTACTGCTCATTATGTGGGTCTCCATTCTCTTACAATACGCTATGTCAAGATGAACACTCACACACCCCCTAGAAGCCTGTCCCAGGTGTACCATGTCCTGAATGCCCCTCGCCCACATCCAATGGCCTAAACCAGTAACCCTATCTTGCCTTATTGCCAAAAGAACATTCCCAACATTGTAGTTTCAACCATGTACCCACCAATCCACAGTGTTCACTTGATCCCTCTCCCATCCATTTCCCCAGTTCCAGGGACAGTCCAAATCCCCTCCACACTCTGCCCTACTGACATACCTGCACTGTCTAACCCAATAGTATCACTGCACCACTGTCATGTCCCTCCACAGCATAACCTCACACTTCCACCTTATCATAGATTCTGCCCATATGGGCATTGGCTCACAGCCTTCTTCTCCCTCTCTATTTCTTACAATCCTATCTTCCAGACTCTAGCTCTCTGAGTCTACTCAATTTGCTTAATTCATATCAGTGAGGTCATGTAATACTTGTCCTTTAGTGTTTGGTTTGCTTCACTCAACATAATGTCCTCAAGATTCATCCATGTTATCCCATGTGTTAATATTGTATTCCTTCTTACAGCTGAGTAATATTCCATTGTATGTATATACAACATTTTTTTTTATCCATTCATCTGTTGAAGGGCAAATGGATTGGTTCCAACTTTGGGCAATAGTGAATAATGCCACTATGAACAATGGTGTGCATATATCTGTTCATGTCCTTGCTTTCAAATCTCCTGGGTATATACCCAGCAATGTAATTGCTGGATCATATTGCATTTCTTTATTTAGTTAGTTTTCTGAGCAACTGCCTAACTGTCCTCCACAGTGGCTCCACCATTTTACATTCCCAACATCAGTAGATGTGGGTTGCCATTCCTCCACATCCTCTCCAACACTTTAGTCCTCTGTTTTTTAATAGCCACCAGTCTAATGGGTGTAAGATAATATCTCATTGTTGTTTTGATTTTCCTTTCCCTAATATCTAGTGATGTTGAGCATCTTTTCATGTGCTTTTAAGCCATTTGTATTTCTTCTTTTGAGAAATGTATATTCGAATCACTTGCCCATTTTTTAAATGGGTTGTTTGTCTTTTTATATTTTAGGTGTAGGATTTCTTTATATATGCAGTATATTAGGCCCCAATCAGATATATGGTTACCAAATATGTTCTACCATTGTGTAGGCTGCCTTTTCACTTTCTTGACAAACTCTTTTGAGATGTGAAAGTTTTTTTTTAATTTTGAGGAGGTCTCATTTATCTATTTTTTCTTTTGCTTCTCATGCTTTAAATTCAGGAAGTGAGAGTCCTCCAACCATATTCTTCTTTTTAAAAAATATATTTGGCTATTTGGGGCCTTTCATAATTCCAATTAAATTTTTATAATTGGTTTTTCCATTTCTGAAAAAAGGAAGTCTCTTGGGATTTTTACTGGGATTGTGTTGAATCTGTGAATCAGTTTCATTAGAATTGACATTTTAATGATACTTAGTCTTCTCGTTCATGAATGCAAAATGCTTTCCATTTATTTATGCCTTCTTAGGTTTCTTTTAGGAATATTTTGTAGCTTTCGGAATGCAAGTCCTTCATGTCCTTGTTTAAGTTTAATCATGGATATTTCATTCTTTTAGTTGCTATTACAATTTGAATTGTTTTTCTGGTTTCCTCCTTAGATTGCTCATCATTACTGTGTAGAAATGCTATTAATTTTTGTGAAATAATCTTGTATACTGTTATTTTGTTGAACTATTCAATTAGATTTAGTAACTATGTTGTGGATTTTTCAAGATTTTCTAGATATAAGATCATATCATCAGCAAATCATGCAAGAATTACTTCTTCCTTTCCTGTATGGGTGCCTTTCATTTCTTTATCTAGTGTAATTGCTCTAGCTGGAACTTCTGGCAAAATATTGAATAACAGTGGTAACAGTGGGCATCCTTGCCTTGTTTTAGATCTCAGGGGTAAAGCTCTAAGTCTTTCACCATTGATTACAATGCTAGCTGTAAATTTTTCATATTTACACTTTAGCATATCCAGAAATCTTCCTTCTATTCTTATCTTTTAGAGTGGTTTTTATCAAGAAAGGATGCTATACTTTGTCTCAACACAATTTCTGCATCAATCGAGATGATCATGTGGTTTTTTTCTTCTTCAATTTATGAATGTGGTTTATTACACTATTTGATTTTCTTGTGTTGAATCACCCTTACATACCTGGAAAAATACCCAGTTCATTATAGTGTATAATTCTTTTATCGTGCTTTTGGGTTCAGTTTGCAATTATTTTATTGAGGATTTTTGCATCTATATTCGTTAGAGATACAGGTCTGCAATTTTCTTTTTTCATAATATCTTTATTTGCTTTTGGTATAGGGTAATGTGGATTTCATAGAATGAGTTTCTATGTGTGTTTCCTATTCAATTTTTTGGAAAAACTTGAGCAAGTTTGGTATTAGATCGTCTTTGAATGATTGGTAGAATTCACTTGTGACACCATCAATTACTTTTCTTTTTCATTTCTGGGAGGTTTAAATGATTATTTCAATCTCTTCACTTGTGTTTGATGTGTTGAGTTCTTTTGTTTCTTCTAAGGTCAGTGTAGATCGTTCGTGTGTTCCTAGGAATTTGTCCAACTCGTTTACATTGTCTAGGTTTTGGTGTACAGTAGTTAATAGTATCATCTTATGATTGCTCTAATTTCTGTGGGGTCAGTGGTAATGTTCTTCTCATTTCTGATTTTATTTATTTGTGTCTTCTCTCTTTTTTTCTTTGTCAGGTTAGCTAAGGCTTTGTTGATTTTGTTCTTCTCAAAGAACCAACTGATGGTTTTGTTGATTCCCTCTATTGTTTTTCTGTTCTCAATTTCATTTTTTACTGTTATGATCTTTACTATTTCTTTCCTTTGGCATGATTTGGGAGTATTTTGCTGTTCTTTTTCTATTTCTTTCTGTTGTACAATCAGATCTTCAATTTTATCTCTTTCTTCTTTTTTAAGGTAAACATTGATGGCTATAAATTTCCCTCACAGCACTACCCTACAAGTTTTGTTGTGTTGTGTTTTCATTTTCATTTGTCTCGAAGTATTTACTGAATTCTCTTGCAACTTCTGCTTTAATGAACTGATTATTTAAAAGTGTTTTGTTTAATCGCCATATATTTCTGATTTTCCCTTTTTCTGTCTATTATTGATTTCCAGCTTTATTGTGTTGTGGGCAGAGATTGTGTTTTGCATAATTTAATAATTTTAAATTTGAGTCCTTCTTGTGACTCAACATCCTGGAGAAGCCTCCATGAGTGCTTGAAAAGAATGTATAACTTGCTGTTTAGGGTGTAATACTCTAAAAATATTGTTAGATCTAATTTATATATTATATTATTTAAGCTCTCTCTTATTTTTCCTCTGTCCAGATGTTCTACCCAATACTGAGAGTGGAGTATTAGGATCTCCAAATATTATTATATAGTCATCTCTTTCTCATTCAGTTTTGCAATTGTGTGTCTCATATATCTTGGGGCATCCATATCAATTGCATAAATATTGAATATAGTTCATTTTCTTGGTGAATTACAGCCTTTATTAATATATAATAATCATCTTCATCCCTTAAAACAGTTTTGCATTTGTTAATTATTTTATCCAATATTAATATTGCTACTCTAGCTCTTTTTTGGTTACTATTTGTATGGAATATCTTTTATACCCTTTCTCTTTCAATCTTGTTGTTCCTTACGTCAGAAATGATTCTCTTGTAGACAGCATATAGATGGCTCATATTTTTTATCCATTCTATGAGTTTATGTCTTTTGATGGGGGAGTTTAAGCCATTAATATTCAATGTTATTCTTGTGAAGACATTAATACTTCTTCCTTTTTCTCCACTGTTTTTCCATTGTCATATGTTATTATAGTTTGTTTTCCCTTTAATTTAACCATCCTATTAACCTTTATTTCTATGCTCTTTCCCAAATCTCTCACTTTTTTTTTTCCTTTCAGGATGCAGATACCCTGAGAGACAGTGTTTACTCACTGTCTCTCAGATTCTTTACAGAATTTTGCCATGATGGGTTCAGTCCATTAAACAAAGTTGTCATTACTCCAAAAGGAAAAATCCTGTACCTTCTTACACCCCCATATTGTAGACCCATAGCATTGATATAGTACCTTCTTTTCCATGACTGAAAAAATAATAAATTATTACTGTTAACTATAGGTCTATTCAGATTTATTCTGTTTTGTGTGTGTTGTCCTTCTTGGATATTGATATCTTTCATAAGGGTTGGGATGTTTTTAGTCATTATTTCCTCAGATATTCTTTCTAACCCTTTTCCATTCTCTTTTCTTTTTGGGACAATGATAACACATATGTTTTAGCATTACATGTTGTCATTTTTAAATTTTTATTTATTTATTTATTTAAAGATACTTAGACTATACAAATATCACATAAAAAATATAGGAGATTCCCATATGGCCCACTCCCCATACCTCCCATATTTTCCCACATTAACAACCTCCTTCATTAGTGAGGTACATTCATTGCAACTGATGAACACATTTTGAAGCACTGTCACTAAGCATGGATTCAAGTTTACATTGTACTTTCTCTGAGACCCAGACCCATTCTTTCCAATCTTTTCTCTTTCTGTTGCCCTGCCTTTTCTAGTTTGGATGTTCTGGCCTTGGAATCACTAAAATCTTTGAATAATTCAAATCTGCCTTTTTGTTCCTTTAATGTATTTTTTTTTTAATTTTCTTTATTTTTTATTTTTTTAAAAAGATAATTAGATTGCATAAATTTTACACAAAAAATACTGGGATTCCTATATGCCCTACTCCCCACACCTCCCACATCCTCCCACATAAACATCCTTCATTAGTGTGGCACATTCATTGAAGTTGATAAACGCATCCTCGGCCCTTGACATTCAGTATGGACCACAGTTCACATTGTAGTCTATACTCTCTCCCACACAGTTCTGCATGTTATATGATGATATAAAATTACCTGTATCTGTCATTGCAATGTCACTCAGGGTGATGCCCAACTCCCGAAAAAGCCCCTGTTTTACAACTGTTTTTCCTTCTCCCTGCCACCAGATCCTCCAGTGGCCACTGGCTCCACATAAATGTTGTAATTTCTTCCATTGCTGGAATCAAAATATATCTATAGTAGAATACTAGTAAGTCCACTCTAGTCCATAACTCTTCCCCCAATCCTGAGGGTTCTGGAATGGCAACTTCCACTCCAACTCCAAATGAAAGGGGGCTTATATCCCATGTCTAATATATTTTTAATCTCGTCCATTGTGTCTTCATTACCATAAGCCCTGTTACTTTTCTTTGCAGGGTTTCAAATTTTTCTTTATGCTTTCCTAGTGTCTTCTTTATATCCTTTATCTTTTTAATTATATATTCCTCAATTCTTTGAATTTATTTAAGAGATTTGTTTGACTAGCATTTATTAGTTGTCTTAAATCCTTTATCTCTTCAGGTTATTTGGTTTGTTCCCTTGTCTGGACCATATCTTCCCGTTTACTAAAATAGCTAGTAATTTTTGACTGATATCTAGGCATCAAAATATGTTGGTGAATTTACGCTGATTGTCAATTTCTTTCTCTTGCTCGTTTTTATTATTTTCTATTTTTTTTATTTTACAGCTCTCTTTTCATTACTGGTTCAATTTATTTTGTCTTTAAAATTGTCCATAAATTAGGCCAGGGACTCACTAATGGGGTGCAGATTTTCTCCCAGTGTTGGAGCTAAAGAGAGATCTAAAACATATTTTTTCTCCTTACAATTTCTTAGCTGGGCACTAGATGGTACTTGTTGATGAGACTGCCCTGTGTTTCTGGTCTTGCCAGATTCAAAACAGCCTCTGGTGGAAAAATTCACTGAAGAGAAGACATCTGACTGACACTCATCTCTTCTTTTCTCAGTAGGTTTCAGATAGACATGTTTTTTTTTTTCAGAAATAATGTCTTCTGGGTGGGGAGGGAGCCCTTACCAGCCCCTCTGGGCTTTATTAACACATATTTGTTGTTTTAGATTCTTTGTGTCTCTGTCCCTTGTCTTCCTGAGAGTTGCCCAGCACTGTCTTGGTCTGCTGACACCCAAAGCATGTTCTTTTGACAGATTTAGGCCTTTTCTACATTGCTTTTGTGAAAGAGTTTACCTCTGCCTGACTACTCCAATACCATCTTCCTGAACCTGTCAACTGATTGGTTTTTGAAAAAGTCTATCTAACTTGATTTTTCTTACAAATACATATATCACATGATAATACTTGATTAATAAATAGTTTGATTTTTGTGTACAAAATAGGCGTGAATTACTTGAGGAATTACATGGCAAGGGATAAACAATATCTTAATATTTCAATCATTTATTTTCCCAAAACAAAACTAACATGAGCATGGTCATGGAAATCAGGTTTCTAATGCCAATTCAGCTGTATAGGACTGAAGCCTCCTCTGAATTCGAGGTGGAGTAAGCATCACCATCCCAGAATCCTCAGGCCTGGGTTATAAAATATGGACCAGAGTAGACTTACTGGTATTCTGCTATAGACTTATTGTGATTCTAGCAATGGAAGAAATTTTATCATTGATACGGAGACAGAGGCCACTGGAGGTGCTGAAGTCAGGGAGAGGGAAAAAGAGGTATAATATGTAATATGGGACTTGGAATTATACTGAATGACATCACAACAAGAGATACAAGTCATTATATATCCTGCCATAACCTACAGAATTGAGTGAGAGAGAGTGTAATCTACAATGTAAATTATAATCCATGCTTAGGGGCAATGATCCAAAATGTGTTCATCAATTACAATGAATGTACCACACTAATGAAAGAAGTTGTTAATGTGGAGAAAAGTGGAAGTTGGGGAGTGGGGCATATGGGAATCACTTATACTTTTTATGTAACATTATATAATCTTTTAGAAAAAATTTTAAAAATATATATGTGAAAAATGAGAAAGACAAAAGGACTTTGTGCACATTGTACCAATTTTAATTTCCTGGCTTTGATATTGTACTATAGTCATGTCAGAAGTTACTATTAGTGGAACGGGGTAAAGATATATGCGAAATCTCTGTATACCATCTTTGCAAACTCCTGTTAATCTATAATTATTTCAAAATAAAAATCAAAAATAATAAAAAAAAACAAAACAAAACAAAATGCCATAGCTAGTAAGGGTTCATTATGCCTGAGTTCCTAGATTTGTATTTAAATAATGATATGGTATTTAATTTATCTTGCTCAATTGAAATGAGATTTATCTAATCTTGGAAAAACAAAATGAGTTTGACTTTAACCAGCCAAGTTCCTTACTAAATTCCATAGTATAATAATGCAATCCATGAGCTCATTTATGAAAAAGGAAAGCACTATAACTTAACAGTCATGGTGACCTGAAGGGAAGACTGACGGCCTTACAATATCATGTATTTAACTTACACCACTTGCCCTCTAATATGTAAGTAGAAATGTCTCTTATGTTCATTTTCCACATCTCTAATATGTGTGTTATTCTTTAGTTTGAAATATTTTTCTCACGTTCTGTGAAACATCTTCCAGCCTCTCTAAAAGGAATATGCCTGTGTTTAGACAAATATTGAATATCAATTTTTGTGGAAAGAATGATCATGGAATCCAAATCACTGATTTTAAATGAACAATTGAACAACTGAAACCCAGAGAGAGTCACCACTTGTCTGAAGTTCATCCACTGATAAAAATAGAATATCAAATAGACACATTCAAGTTCTAAGATTCATGATATAACTTTTGATGATTTCTTAAAAGAAAACAAAAATTTAAACATAAAATTAAGCAATACCTTTCGAAAAATCTTATGTAAATGTGAGGACTTGAAGCTTCAGTCTCTTTAGTGTGAGGGTAAATCTGCCTATGAATTTAATTAGGTCTAATATTAATATTACTATTAAATTAGTAATATTAATTTAATTGTTGCTATTATCACTGAATAGTGTGTGAAAATATTTTAAGCATATCATGTACTATCAAAAGTAAACTACTTAGAAGATTATAGGAACACTAGAACCTAGAATGCTGTCTTTCATGTACAAATGGGTGTTTCTGTTAGGGTCTCATATATTGTATAAGAATTTAAGTGAAGTCCACGGGTGGGAAAATGGAGAGCTTGGGATGGAATGGGATGTTGTGCTCTGTCTAAATAGGTAAATCCAGAATTTATTGCTTGCAGTCAGTACTCAGTACTTTACTCCTAACTTTCTATTGTGGCCTATGATAAAATGTTCAAGGATATTTTTTGAGATTTGAACTAGCTAACACTGATAAACAACTCATATTGTTGTCCAACACACATGAAGCACTCAACAAATATTAGCATTAATCATCATAGTAATTATTGCTGTTGCTGCCATCACTGTTCTTTGAATTTTCATGCACTATAATGATTTCAATTTACAATGGAGTTATCTTCTTCACTGCTTTGCTCAAATATGGACAAAAACATTTCAAAATTATCCACATCCCATTGTGACCTGATTCTACTAAATTCTCAAAACCCACACAAACTAACACTCCTAAAAAGAATTTAAAAAATGACCTTCTAACTTAAAGCGCACCACATTGCCCAAATGTCCAGCCCACCACAACCACCTGATCCCATAAAGGGCTGTCACACCTCCCTCACCACACAAACACACATTCCTGCTCTGGCACACCAGCCCACACCACCTGAGAATCACTCTTAACTGACATATACTTATGAGATGCTGGGCCCAATTATAGGGGCAGGAAAGAGCATGGAATTTTCTTTATCTTCAGATTTATACTGAGTAAATTCATACAATTAAGGGGAACACGAAATTTCATCCTGTTATATTTGATCAATATTATGAGAAGAAATTTGAAGTAAACATGTTATGAGTAAATCTGTCTAGGTGAATCCATATGGCAGATGACATTACTTAAGGTAATTTAACACCATGCTGGCATTGTTGTTCTTTAATAGTCAGGACAATTTGAAGTTTGTTACTGAAGAAATCTTAAGCTCAAGTATAATAAATATCTTTCCATGAGTTAAAAAATAAATAATACAAAGCAGAGATTTAAAGTTTGATTTCCCATAATTCTAATCATTATCAGAACTTTCATTGTTTTATTTTGCAGTATATCTCCATGACTGTGTTATAAATTTATTAATTATTTATTTGTACTCATTTATGAAGTAAAAATAACTCCTGTCTAAAATGCTAAGCATGGCAAATATAAAGATATATATAAAGACCTTCACTTCCAGATATTTACAGATAGGTGAGAGAGATAATCAGTTCATCATGATTCAGTGGAAAGTATTCTTACAGAGATATACTTGGCATGAAATGTGTTCAAGAAGAAGCGCATCTAATCCTACTGGGACTGGCAAGGTTTAAAAGAGAGGGCAGAGTGGTATAAGCAGGAATCTAATTAAGAAAGTCTGTTCTCTTGGAAACAGAGAATTAAAAATATCCGTCAGTTCCATTAGTATTCACAAACCATCCCCGGCTAACTCCATCTGAGAACTGGAAAATTGCAGTGGTGGAATACCAATGCGTAATTCAGCAGCAGCAGCTTGTATTATGAGTGAATGTATTTCTTTCCTGGCTTCACCACTTAATAGTGATTTTAAATATGTTACTTAACTTTTCTTTCCTCTGGTTCTTCCTCTACAATACGGTTATGATAAGAGCGTATATGTTACAGTATTTTGTGAGGATAAATAAATTTAATGCAAATCTCATTAAACATTGCCAGATGTTGGGAGATTTGAAGGATTTTTAAAAAATGATAAGTTTTTAAATTATTATTAATTGGTATAATGTGTGAATTTATCCATAATGTGTGATACATTCCCTGAAGGTACATTTAAATACATAAACATAACTTGAATAAGGAGAAAGATATTTTATTTATTGAACTATATGTGTGACAATAATTTATTATCGATCTTTCATTAAAAAATAAACTATATACATGTATGTACATTTTATATGTGATTATATATATATATACACACACATTCTCACAGAACATGATTTATATATATAGAAAAATTTTCTTAGTCTATTTGATTGTGAAGCATACATCAGAAATTCTATTTGATTTTATATTTAAATTATTGTACAAATATCATTAAAGTCTCTGAGCATTCAAATCCTCAAAAATAATTACTAAATATTTTTTCAATTATAAGGACATGGGCTTGATTTCAAATGAAATCTCAGGCTGTATGTAGGATATTGGGTAGGTTTGTGGGCAGAGTAGATTTTAAGGTCCTTGTAAGCATATGATATTAAACAAATTTAATTTATATTAACTGCTTCTCATGGGTTAAGCAGAGTTATAATTGTTTAATGTATAAATTAATTCCTCAGACTTCCTAGCCTCACTCTTAGGAAGACATTATGGATAATATATGCATTTCAAATACAGAAGTTCCCTAATTTCTCCCAGAGTGCAAGTAGTGGAGTCAAAGGTTGATCATAGCTACCCATTACTGGACTTGTTAACCAAATAAAGTTTTTGTTTGCCCATGAGCACAAAATACTGTGACTCCAGGATTTTGAGAAGAGAAAGAGCCTTATTGCAAGGTCAACCAGGAAGGAGGCAAGAGGCAAGGTCAAATCATTCTCCCTGACATATGTTCAGGGATGTTTTTAAATGATTTGAATAGGCAAGGAAAGGTTTCCAGCACATTCATGATGGCAGGGAGCATGCACAGGAGTTTTTCATGTTTAGTCACACATTGCATATCAATGAAATGGTGTTAATATGTTTCATGGGAGTGGTTTTCCTAGGACTGGCTATTAAAGGTTACGATTTGCTAGGAGTGCACATATGCTAAGCTGGGTTTTCGTAGGGACTGGTCTGTATAGTTCCTGCCTGTCGTAGGCGATTTATAGCTATGCCTCATTGCTTGAAGAAAGTTGAAAGGATAAAATAGAGGGGGAAAAAAAAAACAATAGAGGGAACTTGCAATACAACCCTCCTTTTCATCTGTTATTTTGTCTGCCATGATTTAGAGTCACAGTACATTTATTATATCAATAAAGATTTAAGATTAGCATTTAGTACTCTGCTAAGAATATTTTAAAATATAGTATTAAAATATAAATACAGCAAGAATTAACAATTGGAAGGTTACTATTGTAATGAACTTGGGTTGCATGCCGTCATTAAATATAATTCTGTGACATAAATTTCAACTACAAAATTACCATGAAAGAGATTTAAAATTTTAGTTTGGGGCATACTGTTTGTTCACAAGTATTATTGTACCAGAATTAATGACCATAAAATGAGAAGCCCTCTGTATTGAACAAAATATCACTCAAAATGGAAACACATTTTTCTTATTGAATGCTATTCAGACATTCCCTCAAAATTCAAAGTGCAGGGCAATGAATAAACAGGAGAAAATATATATTTAGTAACTTTAATGAAAATGTATATTTACACCAGCTGTATTTTTCCTCTAAAAATTATTAATTCTTTTAAATATTTGTATATATGTAATAAGACCAATCTTTTGCAAATATGTCCAGGTAATATAAAACTGAAACAATGTCAATTCATTTCATTAGGTCAACAATACTTTGATATATAACTTAATAACTTCATTGCAAGAATGGAAAATATAAATTAATATCTTTATGATTTTAGACACAGATATCCTACTAAAAATAACTAAGGTAGAGTATTTCAAGTTGTTCATTAGTAATGTATGGTCCTGAGAGCAAAGGAGGATGAATCTTTCTGCATGTTTTTCTGTGTAACTCTTCCTTTTACATAAATAGATTTCTGGTGATGTCTTGAGAAAAATATAATAAGTAAGTTAGTCTGCATCTATTATTTGAAAAGAGCATAGGATATGGAATTAATCCCCCCAAAGTCAGTTGAATATTGGGCATGATTATAGTGTTATTCTTATGTGAGTAGTTAGTTCATTCAGCGTTTTTCAACCTTGATTTTGTAACACAGTTAAGTAATGTTAAAGAATATTGGATTATAATCTCAGATTCAGTATAAATATAAGTGAATTTGAGCAGCTCTTAAATACAGATTTTTATATTTACTGCTTGTGTTTGATAACATCTACTCTTCAGAGATTTTTCATTAACAAGAGAGGAAACATTGTCTCAAAAATATTAAAAGTGCAAAAAATATATTGTTAATATACAGTCATTGAATACTTTTTAAAAGGGTCAGTTGAAGAAATTTCATATTTATTTATTTATTTGCCTCTGTGGATGCAAATTAGAAATAATTCCTAAAAGCTTTAAATGCAAGAACATTATCTTTATAAAATTTTTTAACAATTATATATTTATTTCATATATTTACATGTGGAAAAAAACACATGAAAATAGATTATTCAGCCCCAGGAGTGCTTAAGATAAGTGAATGTATATGTTTAAGATTTATCCATCATATAACTTAAAAATGTATGCGTTTAACTATATAGTATAAAGAAGGAATGGCCTTTGAGTCCCTCATATTCGAAGATCC
Source organism: Tolypeutes matacus (assembly GCA_026826555.1). Taxonomy (NCBI): domain Eukaryota; kingdom Metazoa; phylum Chordata; class Mammalia; order Cingulata; family Chlamyphoridae; genus Tolypeutes; species Tolypeutes matacus. The sequence goes on along the minus strand of JAKSZT010054267.1, from coordinate 2,378,911 downwards.
TATTAATTATTTAAAAAGAAATGCAATGACTCTTCCAAATAAAACATATTTTGTTTTAAAATATTAAAAATCGAAAATAATCTCAAACTTTTCCATCACCCCAAAACAAACTCTGCACCAATCAAGAATTAACTGCCAATTCCCTAACCTCACCCTGGCCCCTGGTAACCTGTATGCTAGTTTCTGGTTCTATGAATTTGTCAGTGAGATCATACAAGACTTTTGTACAGGGCATGGTTTGAGATGCCTGTTAGCAATTCCAGTTCATGTTATGTAGGCAGATGGAAATGCAGTGGGCATTCAGGCAGGAAGTCTAAACCAAGGGTACCAGTTTGGGGGTCTTTGGTAAGCAGCTGTTATTGAAAACCACGGGATTGGATGGGGTCACTCGGAAGTTAGTACAGGCAGAGGAGAGAAGAGAGCAGAGGGCGTGTTCTGGGGCTTTCCACTGTGGAGAGATAGGAATTTGCAGCAAAGAAATCCAAGTGAGAGAGACTCAGTGAAGAAAGTGTTTCAAGGGGGAGGGGAGAGGTCTGTATGAGGTGGGAAGCAGGTAAAAGGGCTGTGGAGTGAGGCTAGAGAGGAGAGGACAGGCCAGGCTCTGTTGCTTCAGAGGGAACATAAACAGGGCGTCACAGTGGGTGGATGCTGTGAACGGGTCCTCTGATGTGTCCTGGAGGGGAGTGTAAAATAAAAAATAAAAAAAATTTTTAAGTGAAAACACATATTATATTGATGGGATAAATAATCTTTTCACTAATTTATGGAGCAGTGTTTGAAACATCATTTGTGAAAATCACTTGAGAAAGGTAAGTTACCATTTGTATTAAAATTGAAACCAAAGTGTGTTATTATATTTACCGTCATACATTTTTATTTGCATTTTCTTGTGCAATGACAAGAACAAAATTTTCATTTACTAAAATCTTGACAATCTAGATATTCATGATTAAGTTATTTGTTGTTAAATAAAGGAGAATAGGCCATTAGAAGTAATTCAAATTCCAAATTCTTATGAACTGATAAAAGTCTCTATGGTTCTGATAACCATTTTGTAGGAAGGAGGGCATCAAATTATTAGATGATTAAGGATATAATGGGAGACTTTTAATAACTAACTATCATATATTAATCATACCTTACCTGCTATATATTTGCATTTTTCAGGGTGATATATGTGCCACTGATTTACAATGACGACTCCATTGTTTTTCCATGCTTTCATATTCATTAAGAAATTATATTTAGAGACAATGAAATTAATTAACTCTGAGGAATCCAACTGCTTTGTATATCTGCTTTCTTAATTTTCTTGTTGAACAATTTTTCTCTCTCCCTCTATTATTTTAAGACCAAAGGCATGTAGTTCATAAACACTGATAGTAAACATAGTATAAGAAAAATCCCAAATAAATCCTTAGTCAAGGATTGTTTATTTAATTAAATTGATTTCTTTGAAAAAAAGTTCTTTACTAGATTGTATAATTAGTCAAAATTGCAAGCATTCAACTGAACATGAAATGTGATATACACATGATGATATAGTTATTTAAAAATTACTAGTTTATGACTTAATTCTGATTATTTTAGAGTCCTTTAAACTGAATTTATAAAACTCAATATGGAAGTAAAATATCACTTTATTGAAATACAATTCAGAACTCAAGTATGTTTAGCAAAGAGAATTTTCCTGAGTTTATGGCAAATTAAAAAGTTCACAAGGTTTTGAGCTACTTTCTGCTATTCAGTTATTTTGGAATTATCTCAATATTTATTAGAGAATTAGTAACCAATATATAAGATAAGCTGGTGTCCCTTAAAATAAAAATAAGTGATGTAATGCAGTATTTTTGTAACCAAAACGCCATCCTTGCTAATGGGTCAATGTCAATTATGTTGACTTATATGCAATATAGTAAAAAGTGCATCATAATATATGGGCATGCTTCCAACCCTAAGAATCAAGTCACTAGACAGCAGCAACTTGTGACTATGAATACACATTTCCAGGAAAAATGCTAGTTGTCTTCATTGTTCAGTGAAATTTATATTTTGATGTTGTTATAGGTATGTATTATAAGATCCAAATTTTGAGAAAAATCTTCAGCAACGTATTGCCTGAACATTAACCAAATTTTGAGGAAAACCTTCACAATATAATGCCTAAACATTAACAAATTTAACATATCTACTCACTTAATTGTCATTTCCACAAAAAGAATATCAGTCAACTGAGATTTTCTCCCTTTACTCACTTCAAATTAGTTTATTAACAATTTAGACTTGGCACATTTTGCATCCCTTAACACAGAGCTCAACTGGATTAAGGAGAGATGAGGAAAATTTCCTCCAGGCAAATAAAATCACTATTAGCAGTTTTACTTTTTGGTTTGTTTCAATTGATTTTTAGTTTGTCATATCATCAATAATCTTTTGAGGATGTAGAGTTAAATTACTGAATCTCATGCAGTAGGCATTTGGGTGGATAATGGGCTTCTTCTGGTCTTCAGATAGTGTTATGTCTCAGCTATCAAATTAGAAAAAAAAAAAAGCAAACTTACCCATATTAATTTCTAAATAAAGAGCACTGAAACTTGATTTCTCTTTTAGAGGAGTAATGAGGTAACATGCTGATGCAAAGAAACAATGAACCTGGAAACACTTTGATGTGGTTATGGTGCTGGATCTTTAACTGCTATCAAAATATGCAAAATTACTTGATATCCCTGAAAATAAACTTGCCTTTTGTAAAGAAGGAAAGTAATCATTTGAACATATATTATAAAGGTAAAATAGCATATGTAAAACAACTAATAAACACCATAGTGGCATATAGAAGATTATTTATAGCTGCTATGTCATTTACACAGCCTCTAGCACTTGCAAATCAGGAATAAACACAACGAGTCTTTAAATATGTGAGTTGAATATATTTATACATAGAAATAAAAATAGAAACAGAAACAAAAACGGAAACAGAAATAAAATTAGAAATAGAAATAGATATAAATATAGATGTAGATATAGGTGTAGACAGAGACGTAGACATAAAATCAGACAAAGACATAGACATGGACATAGACATAGAAATGGAAATAGACATAGAACTAGTAGGAAAATTAATAGAGTGATAGAGTAAGATTCAGAGAGATAGATGGAGAGATTATGGATATGAATGATTTCTTTTCCAACAAATTTTACCTACTAACCTTATCCAAATTTCAAGGTTTCTAAATAAATTTATGTAAATTACAGAGAGGTTAGTGTTTAGGTAATTTTTAGTAAAAGTGTTTTAAATCAGCATGAAGTGACATTGCAACAGTAAAAAGCGTTTAATATATACCATTTTACAGCTAAGGAAGAGAATGAAGTTGGCACATTATAATATGAGGGGGTACCAAATTGTGGTAGAATTAAAGATTTTTGTCTGGTCTCTCTAGGATAATGAATTGGGAAGGAGAGAATGAGCAAATGGAGAAATCAGACGACTGGAATTGACTTTGTTCTCCTAGGATTATTTCAAAACATTCAATCTCCCAAGCTCATCTTCTCTTTAATCTTTGTGATGTTTCTTGTGGCCATTTTTAGCACTGTTATGAATATTATTCTATTTGGATGGAATCTCGACTCCATACTCCTATGTAATTCCTGATCAGTCAGCTATTGTATAGGTCAAATATTGTCCCTAAGTTAGCTACTGATTTCCTGTCTGATAAAAATGCCATTTCCTTTATTAACTGTGGAATTCAGCTCTTCCTCTTCACTACCCCTTTAACAGCAGAGTGCATTCTCTTGGCAGTTATGGCTTATGACCACTATGTGGCCATATGCCACCCTCTCTGACATTCAGTTCTCATGCACCCTACAATCTGTGTCTTCATGGTGGCTGGCACCTGGCTGGGTGCTCTATTAAATGCTTTGTTCCATGTCACATATACTCTCATTCTTCCTTACTGTGCTTCCAGAAATATCCAACAATTCTTTTGTGAGATCCCAGCTCTCCCAAAACTTGTCTGTGCTAATACATCTCTTTATGAAAATCTAATTTTTGTTAGTGGTTTCTTGTTCCTCCTCCTTCCATTATCTGCCATTATAGCCTCCTATGGGCAGATAATCTCTACGATTTTCAGATTAAGTTCAAATTTAGGGATGAGAAAAGCTTTGGCAACCTGTTCCTCCCATATGATTGTGGTGTCTCTCTTTTATGGAACTGCCATCATCACATATTTTATACTCAAATCTTATCATATTGCTGAGTAGGATAAAGTAGTACCTGTCTTTTATACCATCCTCACTCTCATGGTCGACCCCATAATCTACTGTCTTTAAACAAAGATGTAGCTGGAGCTTTGAGAAAAGTTACTGGTAGGTAAGCCTCTTTATCCTATTGATATTTATTGAGAATGAGATATAAGAAAATGGACTTCATATACTGAATGGTGTTCTTAAAACAGAGATAGACAGGATACAACAACCAAATTATTACTTCCCTGGAGTCAACTCATGGACAAATTCCTTCAACCTACTCTTGGTAAAATTATTATAATTGATCAGGTCATCCTTTTTTGCTGAGACTCATTTGATCTTGACAGAAATGTTAGGCAGAATTCTTTATGTCAGAAGACACGCAATATTTGCAGTTGCTGGCAAACAATAGGAAGCACAAATGTGTTATAAACTTAGGCAAGAAGAAATTTGCCTAGGCTCAGAAATATTAACTCTGTGCAGATATTTACAGTTATTCTCCCTAAATAAAATTCTTATAACATTGTAACATCATTAAAAAATAAACATTAGTAATTAATTGCTCAAACCTAACTTTTTCATTTACTAAGTTAACATTTGATTCTGAATATATTATTCCAGTGGTGTACAGAACAATAAATTACACATCTGTTTTCAAAACTTGATTTTGAAAGTGATATTATATATAAACAACATTTTTGTAAGCAAATACACATATATGCATATATATTTATATATCATTTTGCAAATGTTTGTATGTATTTTGATAATTTTGATTTTTACCCATAATAACAAATTAAAAAAAAGAAAAAAAGAAAGTGATATTATACTTTTAAGCTAATTTTTAGAAACACCCATATTATACTCTTTAATATTTACCAAATTAATTAAAGCAATTTAGTCTTTTAAATATGGCAATCTACATTTTAGTTAGTACTTAGTTATTCATTTAAGATTCTTTGCAATTTTTATATATAATACATATACATATATTTAAACAATGCACATGTATTTGTGTATATCATGGGATTTTTTTCTGATAAATATGCACAAATGTAAATAATGTGTCCAAAGATATCATTATTTGTTCTTGATATGTGTTTCCCAGTTAAATTTAAGACATAGCAGAATAGATTCATTTGTGTAATATACATTTCTCTATAAGACTATTTGCATGAAATCCAGTTCAGAACATAATTTAAGATAAAGAGTTTTACCCTGATAATTTTTAAAAATAATTTTATAAGTGAAAAACAAACCTTGTTAGAAATGTAATAAATCTATAGTAATTTAAGTAAATACCATTGAAATTGTGTGTATGCCTTGTAACTTTCTTCATTGGTACTCTTTAACAATGGCTTTTTGCCAGGTATTATTTCAGGTCTTCATATTTGCATATACATTTTAATGATTGAAATTTAACATATTGTGAAAAAATCACCAATCCCTTCTCTCTCATAAATCAAGATTATCATCTGTTTGACATTTGAATTTATGCTACTTTCAATTTTGAATTTTATTATAAGTAAGTCTCATCACTCCACATTATTTGTTTTCTAATTCTATAATTTATTTTCAGTAGTTATTCTTTTTCTATTATATTTAACTTACATTTCAAATTTCAGGAAGCATTAGTGTGAAATTCTTTGTCTAAATGTCTACTGCTTACATTTTAACAAACAAAAAGTTGCCTTTTATTTTCCAAACATTAATTTTTCAGACAATACTGGCTCACAAGAGCAATTATAAAACAATTATGGACAAAAATGTTCAAAGTTTTAATGGGGTGATGACTCCACAACTCTGATTAAAGTGAGAGCCACTTAGTATACACATTGTGTATAATGTACAAAATATGGGATTATGTAACACAGTGAACCATGTGGTAGAAGATGTTAACATGACAAATCTGAGAGTAGTTTCTCATGAACTATAACAAACATACAATACTAATAAATAGTGTTAGTTATAGGGATGTATAAAAAATATACCAACTGAATGCCATGGACAATAGCTACTGGTAAGAAACTCAAATTGTTCTTTCCTAATCTCTAACAAAAATTCCCCAACATTTTAAAATGTTGGTAGAGGGATGATATATGGGAATTCTGCATATTCTGCTTTGTAAACTCACAACTTCACTAATTTAAAAAAACACCAAAATTATAGAAATGCTACACAACAATACCAACTGATTATTTTACTTAAGTTTTATAATATCTTGTTAACATTTGGTATGGCAGATCTCTGCTTCTATGCTTTAACAAATGTATAATATGGTAATTGATTTCAGGATGATTGGTCTTGTGGGAATTTTTTCAATCAATGCACCTTTACTGCATAACTCTGATAAGGAAGTTATAGCGAAAATAAGCTGAAGTATGTGTTAATGTTTTGCCTGTAAAATTATTTCTTTGATGAGTGCTATCATCATTTTAATTTATTTAATAATTTCAGGTTTCCTCACATTTAAAAACTCTAATATAATTCTAGTAGCAATAGTCCAAAATTACATACACTTATTTGGATTAAATATCCTAAATATTTATTTCATGCCACAGACCAAACATTAATGCTTCTTAGAGAAAACCTGGATCCTCTATTTAAGTGCAATGAAAGGGACTAATATGTACACTTGAACATATCTCTCCCAGTTGATATATTTCTGATAACTATATCCAAGTTATTTAGAAACTGTCTTTCTTCCATTTCTGCAATGTAGGTTTTGGAAAGGCTGTCAAGAACAGATTCCTAACCCACACTGAAATTCATAAACATGTAATCCAGGAACATGAAACATTTTCTCCATCTGTCACTGATGGAGGATAATTAAGTACACTAAAGTCATGAAAAACTAGTGCTTTCCTGATTTTATATTTTGAACAATTTGGAAATTCAAGAGGTCCAAATTTCTCTTCAACAGAAAGTATTCAACTTGTCAAACCCGTCAGTTAACCCTTCTAATTGTTGACAACTGATTAAAACAATATTTAAATTTTTCAGTTGTCACTATAAGCAGGGTAGACAAACACAAGTAATTGGCACCCATTGGTGGGCCTTACCTTGGAATATATGTTAACCTGTCTCCCCAATTTATCAGAGTTAGATTCATTTATAATTTTCTGACACATGGCTCTTCTGTCCCTTTTATTTGGACATATAATTAGCATTATACTCATAAAATATATATATCACAGAGACATAAATCTTCAGTCTGTTCATGTGCTGGGTGAGCCCTGAATCTCAGTAGAATTGTACCCAACACCTGCTCTCCAGTTCATAAGACTTTCCAGGAGTACTAACAAAATGATGATGATGGACATCTCCCATCTCAAAACCAGAGAGTATCAACAACTTGCAGGCATTACAGTTCCATCCATCTCCACCATCGAATCTAAACCCTCTCTCAATCAGAACACGAGTGGACATCACCAAATCCTCAAGACAGTAATTAACTAATATGAGGGGGAATTCAACTATGGACAAAAATAGACTTAATTAATTCTTGTAATGGTAGAAATTGTAACATTGATATAAAGAGAATGGTAACCAGATGTTCTGAAAGGAGGGAGAGAGAATAGGTGTACCTTGGGGCATTTTGAGGACATTGGAATTGTTATGCAAGACATTGCAATGAAGGATAAAGGTTATTAAACATTTTGTCAAAACCTAACAAATTTTGCAGTGCAAAGTATGAACCATAATGTAAACTATAGACTATGGTTGGTAGCAATGCCTCAATATTTGTTCATCAATTGTAACAAATGTGTGACACTAATAAAATATTTTACTAATAGGGGGAACTGTGAGAGGGGGTGGGGTATATGGGAACCCCCTATATATTTGAAGTAACTTTTATGTAATCTAAAACTTCTTTAAAAATAAAAATATTACTACTAAAAAGTAAAATAAAAGCAGTTGTTAAATACTAATGAAATTTTTTTCATAAAAGATCGTTATATCTACAAAAATGGGCCAACATCTAACCATGAAACTGTCAGATGAGATGAGCCCTATTCTTAACTCAGGAGAGGTTTCCAACCATTCAATTCCCTCCTCAACTGTGTCTATTATTTACCAGAATTATGTGGGACATTCAGTTTATTGTGCCTTTTATAATATTTTTCTTGAGGAATTATTTCTTAAGGAATAATTCACAAAGTTTAACTACAGAGTGATAATATATACATGATACCAGGTTTTATAACTGTTATGAATTAAAAATTGTCCCTCAATGAGTTATAAGTCCAATCCCATAGTCTCATGAATGTCATCCTATTTAGAAATAGGATATTTGAAGATGTCATTAGCAATTATGAGGACAATCTGAAAAGAGTGTTACCCACTCTTTGCTTGGCTTCTTTATAAGGCCTGTATATTTGGATGAGAGAGTGAAGAAAGGACAAGCCATATTCAGTAGGCAGAGAGTGAGTTGCATCAAGAATGGCCACTGCCATATCTCTCCATTTTTTGGCAAATATCTGGCTCTGCCTACACACTGATATGGAGTCCTAGAGTACAGAACTGTGTTTTAAGGCAACTGATGAAATTACAGAGTTTTAATTAGCCTTATTTGTGGCATTTTATTAGACAAGTCCTAGGAAACCAAGAAAATCCCTATGTCCAGAAAGGAAAAAATATTACATATATTTATATTCAATCCAACAATTTGTGAAAGAGTTCATTACCTTCCTTGCATTGTTAACATTTTATACTTGCTTAAACTTAAAACATATTCCACTTTGCTTATATCAATAATGATAAACTTCTTAAATGCATAATTCTACAATTTAATATTATTATTGAAATTTACTGTACTTTATACTATACTTTATGTTAATATTATTTTTGACAGGTAAGTTGATGATGATGATGATGATGATGACTATCTTCCCTAAGATAAAGTTGTCAATTTACACTTTGACAATGTCCCATTCTTTTTTCAATCAATTTGGAGTAATTACTTATATTATATATATGTAACCATTATATTAAATGTTAGTTCTCCTTTTTAGAGTACTTTATAAGGATTTTAAAATAATTTTTGTATTATGAAAATCTGAGTCAGACCAGAAATTTATCAGGGACATCATTGGGCTTTCAGGAAATTATACCCAGAGAATTGGGTTACATGTAATAATTTAAGTGAGTAGAAATTTATAAAAGAAAGTGTCTGAATATTGCTCCAATTATCCATTTCTGTTAAAGACAGTATTTAAATGCAGCTATTGAAGAAGTTGTGGAATGTTCTTTCATCTGATATTTGGACACCCTTTAAGTGAATGAAAACCTTAAATAGAAGGCAGAAGGACTTAATGGACAAAAACATTGATAAAAAGGACTATACCAAAATGTACCTTTCTTGTTAATGGCTTACTCATCTATTTGTGAGGAAACAGGCAATCTACCCCTGTGCTTGATGGGGACATGTCATTTCATCTGGAATAAGGAGCAGTTTGTACTTGAACCCCAATATTTAGGGAGAATAGCACAACTCCAATTTTCCAGTATGATGGGCCCTATACCCCTATATTCACACATAGTGTGGCCATAAGTCTGATGATTTCAGAGGTTTGGATCTACACCCTTATCTTCTAGAAGACTGTCCAAGTGCTTGGAAAACATGTGGATGTTTCTCCATGAAGCTTTGAGGACAATTCATTGATTCACAGATGACTCTTAGACCTTGGAAACGAATGCAGTTTATGTTGCCATGTTTCAGGCTTGCTGTGACATTGACCCCTGTTTTCCTTCCAGTTGTTCCCTCCGGAAAAAGCAATGTTTATCCTATACCTATCACTATTGTATTTTGGAAGCAAATAACTTGATTTCTTTGCTACATCATTCCATAAGACAGAGACAAATTATTTTCCAGGATCGGGCACAACCATAATTAATTTTGATTAGACATTGGATTCATAGTTTTTTCTTAGATGAATTAAAGATTTTGAGATATGATGGGTTGAAAAAAAATTTGTCTTTCTTGGGTCCAGAGTTTGGACATTGAAAGTAGGAATTATGTACATTAGTAACAAAAACAAAACAAAACAAAGAAAACCTGTTCTTAATATTAATGCATTACTATGTGTGTATAAATAGGACCTTATCAAGATGTTATTTTCAGTTAAATTGTGGCCCATTCTACACAGGAATGAGACTTCATGTAGAGAAAACCACTCTAAAGAGAGTGGAAGAAGTCAATAAGTCCTGGAAGAGAAAATAGAGGACTTTGACATGTGATGAGAAATCAAGGGAGTCTGGGATTGCTACCAAACATGAAAGTATCAGGCCTTCTATCCTCTGAATCCTTGAGCCAATAAATTACTGTTGTTACTGCAACAGACTGTGGTATTTGTCATAGCAGCCAGGAAACTGACAATATTAATGATCTATTTACTTCATTGTCTTTTATTACATATGTCATGTCTGGCTTTCCAAAAAAAAAAAGGAAGTTATTCAGAAAGACAAAAGCACAGAGTGCAAATACAGAATAAGGAGTAGAACCAGTATTGGTGTGATAGATATATTAGTATTATCAGATCAGGAAATTAAATATCTATGAATAATATGCTAAGAGTTCTAATGAATAAGTGGATGATATAGAAGAGCAGATTACTGTTGCAAACAGAGGGAAGATACTATAAACTTTTACCTTTTATTATTCTATACAAATTACTTTTTCTAATTTATTTTGTGCATGACATATACCAGATTTATTAACTAGATAATTCAAGCATTATATTACTTTTCAACTTTGTTACCATTCTCATCCAATATAAATTTGTATATTTTTCCTAGGTTTAAGAAATAGTATTTAGTTTAAAATTTTAACATATCTCATGATTTATTATTTAGCAAAAAAAAATTCACTTAATTTCCAAGTTGATAAAATTAGAACACCCCAAGACATATCAACCCACATAAAAATGGAATAATATTGACATGCCTCAAAATTTGAATATCCCTTCTTGATTAAAATCTTCTCCTTCCCCATAAATGTAATGAATATCTGAATTTATATAATTTAAAAAAATGGAGTGTGCTTTCTTTTACTTTTATAAATTTTATTTATTTATACTCTCTATCCAAAAATTTAGATATCCTTTCATCCCTAGTCATCATACCATGGTAACCTCTAACCTATTTCCTATATTTGTGAATGTGCTATTTTTACATGTCTTTTATTGACAGCATAAAAACTTTGTCCTTCTTTGTTTTCCAAAGTTGCAGCATCTGCCAGGCTTTCACTCCCATTGATGAATGATGTTACATTCTGTCTATGTAATACATTTTGTTTACCAATTTCATTTGATGGAGGACACTTAGGTTGTTTGCAACTTTTGGCCCATTTTCCCATTGTGTTTGCTGATTTTTCACTTATTTTCTTTTTTCTTTTTGGTCACATTGCAATTATTTTTTATATATATTCTGGATTTTAAGCCCTGCTTTATTATAAGCTTTGTAACTACTTTCTACCCCCATACCTCAACACTTCCCCTCCTACATGTTCCACATTAACAAGTTCCATTAGTGTGGTACATTTGTTGCAATTGATGAAAACATTTTGAAGCATTACTACTACCCATTATCTAGAGTTTACATTATGGTTTACATTTTCCACCACATAATCTTAAAAGTTTTGTCAAAATGTATAATGGTCTGAATACATCACTGAAATATCATTCAGAACAGTTTCAATGTCCCCAAATGTCCCATGTTACACTTGTTCTTTTCTCACACCCCACCCCTCAGAAACTCTGGTTAACACTGTTATCAATGTTACAATTTCTTCCATTACTAGAATAATAATATGTTTACTTTTGTCTATAGTTGCATTCTCCCCTTATGGTTGCCTACACTGCTTCTGACTGAGAGATGGCTTAGATACAATGCGGTACATGGATGGAATTATCTTTTTTGCTGTTGTAGATACTCTCTGTGTTTGGGATGGGCATTGTCCATCATACTCCTTTTGTTAGTAGTTCCATGTGAGTCTGATGACCTGGAGAGTAGGTGTTGCTTATAACTCTACTGAGATTCAGGGCTCAACTGGCATATAAATAGCCTAATGATTTAAGTCTTAGGGAGATGTATTCAATGGGTATAGTGCTCATTATAGGTTCAACTAAGAGGGGCCGGAAAACCAATTGAAGGAAAATCATAAATGAGTCTAACTCTGATACATTTGGGAAATAGGCTATCATATATTCCAAGGTAACTTCCATTGATGGGGTGCCAATTTCCTGGGATTGTCTGCCTTGTCTATAGTGTCTAGATGTCTCTAGAGCCCTCAGGAGCATCTGTTCTTGACCCAATTATTTCTTTGTCAGTCAGTGAGATTCTCATGAGATGTGCATAAGTGTATATTCTGGAATGAACTTCTAACTGATTTTGAAATCTCTTAGCCATAAAAACTAATTTGTATTTAATATTTCCCTCTTTAGGTCAAGGTCTTTTTCCAAATGCATTGCTAGTTGGTGCTTGATAATAATTACCTGGTGTCAATGAGGCTCATCCCTGTGTGTTATGTGCCACACCTGGGGGAAGGTAGTATGTTTATATGTTGAGCTTAACTTAGAATTAGGCCATATTTGAGCAACAAGGAGGCTTTCAGGAGGCAACTATTAGGCAATATATAATAAGAGGGTTAGTTGCAATTTCACAGGAACAAGGTTCCTAAGTACAAGCCTAATATCAAGGGCCTGGAGTATTGTTCTGTCTTCCTTTGCTAGGCATTGACTTTATAGATTATTGTCACTCTAATGGAGAATGAAGCAGGTCTCCCCAGGATGGGAATTCAATATTCCACCATTTATTGTGTGGGTCTCCACCAAGACAACACCCCATGAACACATGAATACATTCATATTTCATAGAGGCATATCCCAGGTGCATGCTTACCCACACATCTCCCTGACAGTGACCCCTTGCACAAGTTATTCTCCCCTGCCAACAGTTGCAAACCTGCAATCCAAAACCTCCCCAAACCAAAGCCAAAATCTTTTTATGCATTGTGATTTTCATCACCTTAAGATCTGTTACCTTTTATGTACACTGACAATTTTTTCTGTAATATTACCCAATGGCTTATTTTTTTCTCTTTATATTCAAAAAAATTTTAGATTACAGAATAGTCACATTAAAAATATAGGGGAATCCCATATACTTCACTCCCTCCATGTCTCACATTTTCCCCTATTAATAATATCTTACATGAGAACAGAGCATTTGTTACAACTGATGAACAAATTTTGTAACATTGCTACTAACTATGGTCAGTGCTTTATATTGTGGTTTACATTTTTTTTCTTTTTTTTTTATTATGGGTAAAAATCAAAATTCTCACAATACAAAATGTTTATATAAATATATATGCATATATGTGTATTTGCTTACAACAATGTTATTTATATATATATATATATATACATATATTTTAAGAGGTGCTTAGATTACCTAAAATATTACACGGAACCCACTGGGATTCCCATGTTGCACCATACAATTCATAGGTTTTGACAAAATGTATAAGGACCTTTATCCATCACTGGAAAATCATGCAGAACAATTTCAATTCCCTAAAAATGTCCTATATCCCCCCTATTCTTCCTTGCCCCTTCCCTCAGAACTTATGGTTACCATGAAGTTTTTTCTTCAAATCCAGGCAGAACACACACAAGTTTATTTTAAAATGCAACTCTGATCAATATTTTATGAATACAACTTATTACTACATCAATATTATCACATAAAAATAACTTCCACATGCATGCTCAGAAAGTGTAAGCATAGTCTTTGGATTCTTTATTTCTAAATACACAAAAATATGTTAGAATTATACAATTTTAATGAATCAAAGCCATAAAATTATAATTTTTGTTTACACAACATAGAAAAAATTTAAAAAAATGACTATATATATATATATATATGGTTGTATATGTTTTTACCCAAATTTCAAAGGAGCAGAATATACTGAACTTGGTGTTTTCTCAAAACTCAGAATTGAAAATAATTTGATGGGCCACACGATTGCCATTCTTTTATTATATATGAATAACTAAAGAACAAATGAAAAATGGCATGATTTCTTCAAATGCCTCTTTAACTCTACAACTTCTAAACTTTTCCTATTGGAAGTTCGATCTAGAGGAACTTTTTCATCTGGGAGGATAATGCTTTGTACCTTGACTAACACTCACTGATGCCTTTAATAGTGGTTGGTACATTAAATGAAGGATCCCAAACTTAGCAAAGTAACACAGCAAGATGCAGATTCATAGCTTCTATCTACAAAACACTACTCCATACCTCAAAGACTTTTCCTTGCCATAAGAAATCACCTACAGATAGTATGTGGGGGTATCTGAAACACACAATCAAGTGAGGGAACCATGAAGAGGGTACCTTTGACTATTCCCTGAAATGAAACTAAGTTTGACAAAACATCCACCAAAACACCACATCCCTCATTTGCACTTTATGAGAATATGTGACATTTTTTGGGTTTGGAGGTTCTCAATTTATAAAAGAACACCACCATTTCAAAGGACAAATTAATTCATGTTAGGGATAAAGAAACTGAGTGAGATTACTGAAGGAAACAATAACCTCTAATGCTTTACTTAATTGCCATAAGTATTTTAAATCTTGTACAAAAATAGACAGTTAGGTGGAGACCCTTTATGAAATGAGAGTTGTTTGCTGTGTTCTCATTGCCAAAGTTCAATTTGAAGCAATACCATTGTTTGCAATAGATGGTTTTTCCTAAATACTGTCAGATTATAATAGAGACCTGAATAAAACCCCCTGTTTTAATAATTTTGCATTTTTCATTCCTTCCTTTACAACTATCGCAAATACAATTGAAAAAAATTTAAGCAAATAAAATAATAAGACTGATATAACCCAAATTGATTCTATTTTAAAAGGGAAATATCTTTTGAGAGACTAAGAAGAGAGAAAAAGCATGACAAATT
Source organism: Tolypeutes matacus (assembly GCA_026826555.1). Taxonomy (NCBI): domain Eukaryota; kingdom Metazoa; phylum Chordata; class Mammalia; order Cingulata; family Chlamyphoridae; genus Tolypeutes; species Tolypeutes matacus. The sequence continues at coordinate 2,363,687 of JAKSZT010054267.1, read as the reverse complement.
AACTTACCCACATGTTTTATCTTTCAATTTCATGAACAGATTCTAATCTCAACATACCCAAGTTAATTATGCTGAATTTAAGAAGTACAAATTTAATGTTCAATTCAAGTATAATTTATCACACACATGCCTGCATTAAATTTTAGGGTGTATATTTTCTTCTCATTTTTTACTTAATTTTCATGCTTCTATGAAATAAACATTTAAAATATTTTTCCATTGTGACAGTCTTCTATTTTGGTAATTATATTTTTAAATAATAACTGCTCTGTAAGATATACATTTAAAGTTTTAAAGATTAACCCACCCCACAAAATCCCTGAATATATATATTACTGGATATATTACTAGCAAAGGAATTGCTAGATCATATGGAACTTCTATATTTACCTTCCTGTAGGATTGCCAAACTGTGTTCCACATTGTTTGTACCATTTTATATTCCTACCGATAGTGAAGGAATGCTCCTATTTCTCCACATCCTCTTCAGCACATATTTTTTTAAATAATGGACATTCTATGTGGTGTGAGATGATATCTCATTGTCATTTTGATTTGCATTTCCCTAATAGCTAGTGATATGAAACATTTTTTTCATGTCCGTTTGGCCATTTGTATTTTGTCTTTGGAGAACTATCTTCTTAAATCTTATTCCCATTTTTTAATTGGATTGCTTGCTTTTTTATTTTCCAGTTGTATGATCTCTTTATATTGAATGGAAGTCGAATCTTTAACATATATGTGGTTTTCAAATATCTTCTCCCATTGTATAGGCTTTCTTTTCACCTCCTTGAATTCCTTTGAATCACAGAAGTGTTTAAGTTTGAGGCAGTCCCATTTAACATATTTTCTTCATTGTGTTTGTAGTGTAAGATTTAAGACTGCACCGCCTACCACCATGTTTTGAAGATATTTTCTAAATTTTCTTCTATGAGATTTATGGTTCTTGGTTTTATATTTAGGTTTTTGATCCATTTCAAGTTAATTTACATATAAGGTGTGATATAGGTGTTCTCTTTCTTTCTTTTGGATATAGATATCCAGTTCTCCCAAAACCATTTGTTGAATATACTTTCAGCTCCAGCTGGCTGGGATTTACAGGCTTGTCAAAAATCACTTGAAGAAGAGGACAGGTGGGTAGTGATATTACTGGGTTTGGTGGTGCAGGGTTAACAGGTGGGTAGATTAGGAAGGGCAGGTCAGAATACCCATGGCATGTAACTATGAATATTGTCATCCCATGAGTCAAGACCAGGGAGTGTCATATGCCTCAGGGGGATGGGGAGGAATGAACAGAAAAGATCAAATGGGGTATTTAGTGGTCATGGGAAATGTTTTTCATTACCTCACAGTAATGGACACAGGACATGGTAAATATCATCAAAAATTATTAAAGTGTACTGTCTAAATTGTAAACTATACTGTAAACCATTGACAATGTTTAGTAGCTAAGTTTCACTATCTGTATAACAGTTACAACAATGCTACAATCAACACACACACACACACACAAAGTTTTTAATATGGAGTGGGGAAGGGGAAGGGAGGTTGGGTGTATGGGAATCTCTAGTATTCCGCGTGTGACTTTGCTGTGACCTAAAACTTCTTTGAAAATTAAATGAAAATTGGGAGACACTGGGGAATGAGAGGGCAAAGGTGTCACGGTACACACTGGACATCTGATAATGCAGTGATAAAAGGAGAAAAAATACAAATAAAAAATAATTTAAAATATTTTTTTTTGTTTTTTCCCATTTTTCTGAATGTTCCAATCTGTTAATTATATTTTATTTTTAGTTCTTTTTTTTCTGAGTTTCCTTGTATTTTATCTATTACATTTAAGCTTATCATCATTATTTCATTTTCCCATTAATTATATTTGGTTATTATATGGGCTGCATCTTCAAGGAAGGTTTAGATCACAGAAGGCTAACAATGGGGACTGCAGAGGATCATTGGAGGGGGGTGTCTGGGATGGGGTATTCATGGGAGTAAGTTCATCTGAATATACATGAAAAATATATAAAGTTGTTTAAATGAGCAAGGAATGGGGCATGGTCATGGTGGGTAGACAATCAATGAATACATGAGGGAATACTGAATTCCCAGCCTGGAGAGCTCTGCCACATTCTGCAAGGGAGCAGAAACAGTCCGCTGAGTGCAGGGACAGTGCCTGCACAGAGAGTCGGGAAGTCATCCCAGAGGTAATGCTTAGGCACACCTCAGTAGGATCTCATAGAACACCAAAGTGGATATCACCCCACACAGAGGGGCTCCTGAGGGCTCTGGAGACACCCAGGTCCTATATAAGGGGGGATAGCCCCAGATACTGATGCCTTATCAGTGGGCTCTATTTTGGAGTCTGTGCTCCTGAGAGTGACAGAGTTGGACTCAAATAAGTCCTCTCTGCACATGGTCTATCAGCCCCTTCTATTCAAACCTATATGTGAGGCTGGGGTTTGTAGGTGTCCTTCCAGAGACTTGAACCTCTGGCCTGCCTATGTGCCAGCTGTGCCTGGAATCTCAGTGGAGCTGCATGTCCTACTCTACAGCTCAATAGACTCACCCAAGTCACCTGGTGAGGAGAGGATGATGGACAACGGCCATCCCAGGGAATGGAGAGAGCCTGCAGCTGAAGACAGGATAATCCCATCCACCATATCCATGGGATATAAGCCCACTCCCACTTAGAGGTGGAGAGGACATCAACATTCCAGTCCCCTCAGGATTGGGGGAAGAGCTATGGACTAGAGTGGACTTCATGGTATTCTGTTGTAGACATATTGTGATTCAAGCAATGGAAGAAATTATAACAGTGGGGTGGAGCCAGTGGCCACTAGGTGCTTTCGGGTCGGGGAGGGAAGGGCAGTAGTAATACAGGGGCTTTTTCAGGACTTGGGGTTTGTTCTGAGTGATGTTGTGGTGACGGATATAGGCCATTTTACATCAGCATATACCATGCAGAACTGTGTGGGAGACAGTGTGGTCTACGATGTGAACTGTGGTCTATGCCTAGTGGCAAAGCCCCAGGATGTGTATATCCATTGCAGGTGATGTGCCACACTAATGAAAGATGTTTAGGTGAGATGTTGGAGGTATGGGAGGTGGAGATCATGGAAATTGCTGTAATTTTTGTGTAACATTTATGTAATCTAAGCATCTTTAAAAATATATATTAAAAAATAACACTTATTTTATATGTGCACAAATGCACATATACACATATATATTTATATATCATTTTACAAATATTGGTTTGTATTGTGAAAAATTTAATTTTACCCACAATAAAAAAAAAAAAATCACTCGACCACAGATGTGAGGGTTTGTTTCTGAACCATCAATTCAGTTCCAATGGTCTATGTGTCTAACTTTTTGCCAATCCCATGCTGTTTTTAACTCCTGTAGCTAAATAATATCATTTAAAGTCCAGATGAGAGAGTCCTCCAACTTTCCTTTTCCTTTTTATGATGCTTCTGGAAGTTTTGGGGCCACTTTCACTTCCAAAAAAAATTGTTACTTTTATTTTCCATTTATTTAAAAAATGCTGGTGGTATTTTTATTGGAATTGCATTGAATTTGTATATAAATTTGAGTAGAATTGACATCTTAATGATATTTAGATTTCGAATACATGAGCATGGAACACTCTTCAAATTATTTAGGTCTTCTTTTAAAAAATTCTTTTAGCAATCATTTTATTTTTCTGAATATAAGTGCATCGCATCATTGTTTAAGTTTATTCCTAAATTTTGATTCTTTTAGTTGCTATTGTACATGGAATTTTTTCCCCTGACTTCCACCTCAGATTGCACATTAATAGTGTATAGAAATACAACTGAATTTGTGCATTGATCTTGTACCCTGATATCTGAAATCATTTATTAGATTGAGCAGCTTTGTTGTACATTTTTTGGGCTGTCTAGATATAGGATCAGATCATCTGCAAATAGTGAATGTTTTTGTTCTTCCTTTCTGATTTGGATAACTTTTATTTCTTTTTCTTGCCTGATTCCTCTAGCTAGAACTTCTATCTCTATTTTGAACAACAGTGGTGACAGCGTGCATCCTTGTCTTTTTCAGGATCTCAGTGGGAAAACTTTGTCTTTCACCATTGAGGACAATGTTAGCTGTGCATTTTTCATGTGTTACATTTATCATGTTGGGAAAGTTTCCTTCAATTTCTATGTTTTATACTATTTTTATCAAGAAACCATGCTGTATTTTGTCAAATGCCTTTTTGGCATCAATTGATAGGATCATGTGGTTTTTATCCTTTGATTTATTACTGTGGTGTATTATGTTGATTGATTTTATTGAGTTGAACCCCCTGTGCATGCCTGGTATAAAAGCCAGTTGATCACGAAGAATAATTCTTTTAATTTGTGGTTGGATTTGACTAGCAAATTTGGGGGGGGGATTTTTGCATCTGTATTCATTAGAGAAATGGATCTGTAATTTTCCTTTTATGTAACATCTTTACCTGGCTTTGATAGTATGGTTATATTGGATTCATAAGATGTGTTTGGTAGCATTCCTTCTTGTTCAATTTTTGGAAGAGTTTGAGTAAGGTTGGTATTAAATCTTCTTTGAATGCTTGGTAGAATTCACCTGTGAAACCATCTGGTTCTGAGCTTTTCATTTTGGGAGTTGTTTCATGATTATTTCAATCTCTTTACTTGTGATTGGTTTGTAGAGGTCTTCTGTTTGTTCCAGGGTCAGTGTAGATGTTTCATAGGTTCCTAAGAATTTTTCTATTTCATTTACATATTCCAGTTTTTCTTTTCCACACAGTTGTTCATAATATCCCTGTATGTACTTGGAAGGATTGGGCCTTGAACCCTGATGTCAAGGAAAGTACCACCACCCTAATGCTCTCATATGATGTGGCCTGAACCCTTGCATTCAGACAGAGTATGGCTGCCATTCCCAGGCTCAGAGAGGGTGTGGCCTACATTCTTGTGTTCTGGGAGAGTTTGGCCTCTATAAAAATTCTTGTAAAGTATGGGCTGCAGCTCCATGTGTCCTGGAGGACAAAGAATTGAGCACAGATGACTTCCTAATATAATGGAATTTTTCCTGCTGTGTTTTTTACTTGCTCTGGCAGCCACATAGCCTGTTTTCCTTCCAATTGCTCTCTTTGAAAAATCGCAATAATTTACCTACACCTGTCCCACAGTTGTATTGTGAAAGTAACTAACATGGTTTATTTATTTATTTATTTATTTATTTATTTATTTATTTATTTCACTAGACCCATTAGATGCAGAGGAATTTTGGCTTATAATGGAAAATATCTCTCTCTGATTTTGATGACAATTTTGACTCAGAGTTGTTATTTAAAAGACTTAATGCTATTGATATATGATGAAATGATTGTCTTTTGCATATAAGAAAAACATATCTTTTGGAGATTCAGAGGGCAAGCTGTAGTAGGTTGAATTATGTACTCAAGAAAAAAAAAACATATGATTTACTCTTTGCTCATTACTCTGAGTATGTAATTAAGATGTTTTAACGATGTTATTTTTAGTTAAACTGTGACTGAACTGAATTAGGTTTCATGGAATTAAAGCCAAATGAAGAAGTAATACTCTATGTCAATAGCACCTGCAAGAGAAAGGAGGGGACATTTCCATTTGTTGGGAAAGTCAGGGTCCTAGGGATTGCTGGCCAGTAAAAAATGCAACCAGACTTCAGAATTAGCAAACCTTCTAGACTCTGAAACCATAAGCCAATAAATTCCTGAAGTTAAACCATCCACTGTAGAAGTTGCCATAGGAGCTGGAAAACTATAACACTAGAAGACTGTGTACTTTTATGTATTTTATTCTGTACAGCATGACTGGTTTTCAATTTTAAAAAATACATAATATTCAAAAAGGCAAAAATACAGTTTAAGGAGGCAGATTGAGGAGTCGAAAAAGAATCAATATGCAGATAAGTTACAAAAATCAGATCAAGAATTTAAAATATTAATTATTAATATTCAAAGAGTTCTAATAAATAGGTGTACAACATACCAGAACAGATGGATAATATACACAGAGACCTAGATATTCAATACATATACATCTTATTATTTTACAAAAATTGTGCTTTGTATTTTGTTTTGTGTATCATATAAATCAGACTGAATAATAAGATATTTAGACACAGTTTTATTTTTTTAATTTGGCTTATATTTCATCCTACACAAATTTTGGATAATTAAAATGTCCTTCATTTATGAAGGAACTTTTAGTTTAAATGTTTAATATACATGATTTAACTTTTAGCAAATAATATTAGTCATAGATTTTTTTCACATATATATTTATAAATAGAACACACCAAGAACCATGAAACCACTAAAAAGATAATAGTATTAGAAAGCCTCATACTTTTGTATATTTTTTCATCAAATTCTCACATTCTCCATACATATAATGACATCTGAATTTATATATATATTTACTTGCTTTTATTGGGGGTGCTTTCTAACTTTTTTCATTGTTGGGTTTCATGCTAGGTCCTTTCACTTCTCCTAATTGTGATAAATAATAATAAGATATGTTGAAATGTATCAAGAGATGAGGCCAGAAATCCTGGGTTCAAATTTCAACTGAAACAATGAAAACAGGTTTATCTTAGGCAAGTTTGTCAGCCTCTCTAGATCTATAGAATGAGGATGGTATTCAAAAGTGACTATGTTTTTTAATATGTTAGGAATTCTGTATGCAATCAATAAATGTTAATTGGATATAGATTTGCATCAATTTAACTCCTAACTTTGTATTTTTTCCCGCTTTTTTGATGTTTTATTCTTAATAATTTTATTAGAGAAAACATCATTGAAGCCTGACTGGGGGATTTCCCTGAGTCATGTATGATTCTGCCAGGAGTTTACCAGGGCCTAAAATATCTGTCAATTTTCTGGCACCCTCCTTCCTCTAAGCCTATATGTTTTATCACTGGAGTCGTGGGATCAACCTCCAAAGGGCATAATCTCTGTCTACCAAGTGACCTCCAGCTCCCTCTTGAGTAGATCCAAGGAAGCTCTGGGTGGTGGGTGAAGCTGCTTCTGTGGCCTGACTTGACACATGGTCTGTCATGTAGGAGCCCAAAGGAGAGGTCACATAACTACCTTCCCTTATGCCCTCCCCTGCCCTCTCTGTGATTTCCTTATCCTTTCTTTTTGCCTTCACTCAGAATGTGATTAGCACCTAGTATGGGATTTTCTCAGAAGATGAGTTAATCCCTTTTAATTAGAACACCTTTAATCTTCTGACTACTGTTGTCCTTCTCTTTGTTGGGCCTGTGAATGCTTCAGAAACAGAAAATGCATTTTATACCCTTGTCACTTCCTCAGTCCCTTAGAGGCTGTAAGATTCCATTACCTCCAGGACCCAAGGCAGTTTGCTTGCAAGCAACCAAACAACCCATCTCTGGCATCTTGATGTTGGGTTTAAACTCATCTTGGTCCCTGGTAGTGGCCATAAAATGAATTCTCTCATGGCCACTTCCTAAGACCTCTGCAAATGTGGGCTGAAAGAAGGGTCCCTATTCAGTCTCTTTCCTGGAGAGGAATCTAGTTTGGTAGCTTTGGTCTGGGAACTAAACCCAGACATCTGCCATGAACTCTAAGGCCTTGGGGATCCCCAAAGTCAAGGGGATTCCAATCCCCAGGACATCAAGAAAGCAAGCAGGGCCCCTGACCCACAAGATGCCAAGACAGTGAGCAGTTCTGATTGGGCCAGGTCTAAGAGTGGGATTCCACTAATACTGATGAATATTGTCATTTTTCCATAGAATAATGGGTGACTTCTTTAGAGTTCCTACAGTATCCCTAATGGGATGCCTTCTCAGGAACTGGGGCAACCTGTCTACTGATGGTCTAAAAAGGAAAAGTTAATCTTTTTCTGCCACACCATATGGGCACAATACAAATTAGAGGACTGCCAAGAGTGGCCTCTGAATGGAACTCTGAATTCTAGTTAGAAATTCCTGTTTAAGAAGGAAGGAGGCAACAGACAGATCTGAGGTCCAAAGATCATATGGTTACATGTTTCCTCAAAGGGATGAGGACATGAACTACTAAACTGGTCAGTTATAATAAGCTCAGGGAAATTACTCATAGGCCAGATGAAAACACAGCCTTATTTCAAGGAAGGGTGGTAGAGGCAATAAAAAAATATACTTTGGCAGATCCTTATTCTAGGGTATGACAAATCCTTCTAGGAACTTACTTCACTAGCTAGTCTGCCTCAGATATCTGTCAGAAGCTGCAAAAGCTTTCCATGTGTCCAGAAACTTCCAAAAACTCCCTTTTAAAAACAACTACTCAGTTTCCAACAATTAAGACCATGGCACCAAGGAGGAAAAGTAAGGCAGGGAAGGCAAAGTTCCTGAGAACAGGCTCACCTTTTAGATGCTGCCATTAAAGGCACCCTATCACCTCGTGGCCAAGTGAACCCAGGCTACTCATTAGCAGTAACCTGCTTCAAGTGTGGAGAAGTGGGCCACTGGCCCCATCCAACCACACAGTCACTGGAACTGACTAGGTTCTTGCCCTAGGGGAGAACTGAAGGGCCCCAGGCCAGGCCTGGCTCCCTGGATGACAGCATGAACCATCAACTAGGAGGGAACTTGGGTGACCCTTGGCATGGCAGGTAAGATTGTTAATTTCTCAATTGACATGGTAGTCATTTACTTGGTCATGATCTTCATCTCCAGAGCTCTTTCATTTTTGGCATGCATATTAAAAGGAGTGGATGGGGAATCAAGATCTAAGCCATTTACCAAACCTCTCCCCTGTAGAGTGGGAAACCTCCTCATAAGCCATCAATCAAGCAGGAAGCTCAAGGAGGAAGTTGTTAAAGGCCTCCAGCACATGATTAAAAAGTTCCTGGAGAATGGCCTAAAAGTTCACTCTAAATCCCCTTGGAACACCCCAGTCAAAAGCCCTTGGGACTTTATCCTTTGTGAGAGGTAGCTAATGGGGATGCAGCCTTAGAGCATTCTTATTTCATGTCTCCTCAGCTGCAAGGGCTTCTCTGACTACCTCAGCTCTGTGCCTTGTAGTTGCCCAGGGATTTCCCTGGAGGAATGATGTTGAAGGGCCCATGCAAGGTTTCTGTCATGGCTGGACACTGGGCACTTTGTGTGAAGGTGATTCTAAAGTCAGGACTTTCCCCCAAGTAAGTGTTTAAAATTCTTTCCTCTTTTCTAATCTCTGCTTAGTTTAACTTTGTTAGTCTGCTCATGCCTAGGACCTCAAAAATCAAATTTGGAGTTTCCCTGTTACATACTGGAAAATGGCTTAAAGTAACCTAAAGATGAGACTTTAATTTTAATATTATTTTGCAATTGAATTAGATTTGTAAAAGAAACCACAAGTGGAATTAGTTCAACTGCTGGAAAAGGGGAGAAACTTAGCAACATTAATTTTACTAATAAAATAGTTTTAGTTGCTTATTAATAAAAGTGCTCACTTTGTTTTAAAGTGAATATTTACTAGAAATTGTAACTAAGAATTAAGTCAAAATCATTATATAGAATGCGTTTGTATTATCAAACAGCAAAAAGCTAAATATCTAAAATTGCTTAAACTGGCTGGATTTAGTCTAAGCCTACTATTGTGATGGTAATCCTAGAATAATTTACCTTTTTTATAGTTACATCAAGACTAGCCTCACCCTTGTGAATCCTTACTGTATTAGTCAGCATTCTCTAGGGAAACAGAATCAAGAGGAGATATCTGTAAATAGATTTTATAAGAGTCTCTCACATGGCCATAAGGATGCACAAGTCCACGCTCCACAGGCAGGCTGCAAACCAGGGGCTCAGATAAAAGTCCAGTGGAGGTCCATGATGAGTTTCTGGGAGATGTTGGCTGCCCAAAGATGAGCTGGAAAATTCTGTCTGAATGCTGAAATCACTTGCCCTTTTAAGGCATTCAACTGATTGGATAAAGCCTCACTCATTGCTGATGGCAATCTCCCTGATTGATGTGGATGTAATCAGCTATCTATGTGGTAAACTCACTGGTGACTAAAGTCCATAAATGTCCTGGTATTACAATTAGCCCAGTGCTTGCTTGAGCAAACAACTGGGCAAAATTACCTGGCTGATTTGACACATTAGACTAACCATCACAGTTCACCCTATATCAACCCGGAAACCATACACATTACCTTAAACCATACTTAGTCTTTAAGTAAAAACAATAACTGACATGCATAACAATGTTCAACTCTACTGTGGACAATCAGAAATGCATCAATTCCCTAGAGAATAGGGTGCAAGTCGTTGGGTAATATTCAATCTTAAACTTCATACCCTTAAATATTATGACATGAAATTAATAAAACTTATCATATAAGAAGGGAATCATCAAAATCTTCCTCTCCTGAAGTCATCTTCTGGTGAGCATTCTTGTAGGATGCAAATATTTTCAGGTTTTTTGTCCACTCAGAAATATCTATCCACATATCTCTTCCCCAGACCTCTTTGTCACCAATTTTCCAATCATGTTCCTTCCATGTCCCTGACCATCCAGCCAAATCTTTGGCAACAGCCCATGAATCAGTGTACAAATGTACCTCGGGCCATTTCTTTTTCCAAGCAACGTGAACAACCAGGTGCTCTGCTTGAAGTTCTGCCCACTGGAAGGATTTGTCCTCACTACTATCCTTCAAGGATGTCCCAGAAAAGGACTGCAGTGCTGCAACTGTCCACTTTTGGATGGTATCAGCATATCATGCAGAACCGTCTGTAAACCAGGCCTGAGTTTTCTCTTCCTCAGTCAACTGATTGTAAGGGGCTACCCAAGAAGTCAAAGCTGTGGGCTGGGAAAGAGGAGGTAACATGACAGGGGTGGTGTCCATGAGCATTTGTGCTATTTCTTCATGTAACTTACTTGTGCCTTAAGGGCCTGCTCAAGTCCTATCTGTTATATACCACTTCCACTTTATTATAGTGTGCTGCTGTGCACACTCAACTTTATGGTTTGGTGGGTCAAATAGTACCCAGCTCATGATATGCAACTCAGGTCTCATGGTAACTTGATGGCTCATGGTTAATTGTTCAGTCTCAGCTAAGGTCCAGTAGCAGGACAAATGCTCTTTCTCAAAATGAGAATAGCTATCTGCAAAGGATGGCAGGGCTTTGCTCCAAAATCTAAGTGTCTGTGTTGTGATTCTCCTATAGGGGCTGCCAAAGGCCCCAGACAGCATCACTATTTGCCACGGAAACTTCAAGCACCATTGGATCTGTTGGATCATATGGCCCAAGTGGTAGTACAGCTTGCACAGCAGCCTGGACCTATTGCAGAGCCTTCTTTTTTTCCAGTCCCCAATCAAAACTAGCAGCTTTTCTGGTCACTTGGTAAATGGGCCAGCATATCACACCCAAATGAGGAATGTGTTGTCTCCAAACCCCAAAGAGTCCAACTCAGTGCTGTGCCTCTTTTTGGACAAAGGAGTGGCCAGATTTCACAGCTTATCCTTCACTTTAGATGGGATATCTTGACATGCCCCACACCACTGAGCACATAGAACTTTCACTGAGGTGGAAGGCTCCTGTATTTTTGTTGGATTTATCTTCCATCCTCTCTCATGCAAATGTCTTACCAATAAATCTAGAGTCTTTGTTACTTCTTGTTCACTCAGTCCTATCAACATGATATCATTAATATAATACATGTGATGTCTTTTGGGAGGGAGAGATGATCAAGGTCCCTGGAGACAATATTATGACATAGGGCTGAAGAGTTGATATACCCCTGAGGCAGGACAGTGCATGTATACTGCTGGCCTTGCCAGCTGAAAGCAAACTGTTTCTGGTGGTCTTTATAAATGGTAATTAAGAAAAAAACACATTTGCCAGATCTATAGCTGCATATCAGGTTCCAGTGGATGTGGTGATTTGCTCAAGCAATGATACCACATCTGGTACAACAGCTGCAATTGAAGTCACAACCTGATTAAGTTTATGATAATCTACCTTCATCCTAAAGATCCATCTGTTTTCTGCTAAGAGAAGTAATTATGAGTGATTGTAGGAGATCAATGGGGAGGAGGGAAGTTTTAAACAACTTCCATGAGAAATATAAAACTGATTTTATACAGTATTGCACAGAAGTGTGCTTTTCAGTTCATTTCTATTTTCACTAATTATTCAGAGAATCATTGAACTTTAAGTTAAGAGGAAACTCATAATTCATGTACTTTAATATCCAATTTAATGCAATATATTTTCACATAACCTTTATAAATTTAAATCTTATTTTAAGCGTTATGTATATCTTTTATTTTTATTTCTATTTAATTTTTTTTAAGATACTTAGATTACATAAAAGTTACACAAAATTTATAGGGATTCCCATATGTCCCACCCACCACACCTCCCACCAGAATCCACAAAAACATCTTTCATTAGTGTGGTTCATCACCTGCAATGGATATATACATCCTGGGACTTTGCCACTAAGCCTGGGCCATAGTTCACATTGTAGACCACACTCTCTCCCACACAGTTCTGCATGTTATATGCTGATACAAAATGGCCTATATGTCATTGCAATGTCACTCAATATAATACCCAAGTCCCAAAAAAGCCCCTGTATTATAACTTATTTTCCTTCTTCCTGCCACCAAAGCATCCAGTGGCCATTGGCTCCACATTAAAGTTGTAATTTCTTCCATTACATGAATCACTATACGTCTATAACAGAATACCAGTAAGTCCATTCTAGTCCATAGCTCTCAATCCAATCCTGAGGAGACTGGGATGGTGATGTCCATTCCACTTCCAAGTAGGACAGGGCTTATATACCATGGATAAGATGTATGAGATTATCCTGCCTGCAGCTACAGACTCTCTCCATTCCCTGGGATGGCCATTGTCCATCATCATCTACCTGCCAGGTGTCCTGGGTGAGTACATTGAGCTGTAGAGTAGGACTTGTAGCTGCACTGAGATTCTGGGCCCAGCTGGCACATGGCAGACCAAAGCCTCCAGTTTCTATAAGTACAACTACAAACTCCAGCACCACACATAGGTTTGAATAGAAGAGACTGATGGACCTTGTGCGGGGAGGACATATGTGAGTCTAACCCTATCACTCTCAGGAGCACAGATTCCAAAGTAGGGCCCACTGATAATGAGCCAAACTCCAAAGCTATCTGCCCTGATATAGGAACTGGGTGTCTCCAGAGAGCTCAGGAGACCCTCTATTTGGGGTGATATCCACATTGGAAGCCTATGAGGTCCTACTGAGATGTGCATAAGTGTGACCTCTGGGATGACCTCCTGACTCAAGTCTCTTAGCCATATGAACTCATTTGTCTTTACATTTCCCTCCTTTTATTCAAGGTCTTTTTCCAGTTGTGTTGCCAGTTGGCACTAGGTAGTAAGCACTCGTTGCCAGGGAGGCTTATCCCTGGGAGTCATGTCCCACGCTGGGAGGAAGGTAATGCATCATATGCTGAGTTTGGCTTAGAGAGAGGCCACATTTGCACAACAAGGAGGCTCTCAGGAGGCAACCCTTTGGCACCCCATAATAATAGGCTAAGTTTCATTTTCAAGAGCAGACTCCTAAGGGTAGTCATCAATAACAAGAGCCCATCTGTGGATCATCCTACTTAGCCAGATACTACCCTAGCACTTGGGGGATCTGTTGCTGCTCCCTTGTAGAATGTGGCAGAGCTCTTCAGGCTGGGAATTCAGTATTCTCTCATTTATTGAGTGATTCTCCACCCACTGTGACCATGCCACATGAGCATTTGAACAATTTTATATACCTTTTATGTATGTTAAGGTGAACTTCCTCCCATGAACCCTCCTTCACTGACACCTCCAACCAATGATCCTCTCCCACCCCAGTTGTAACCCTTCTGTGATCCAAAGCCTCTTTAAAGATGAAGCCAATATAATAGCCAAATACCCTTAATAGGAAAATGAAATAACAATTATAAGTTTAAATGTAGGAGATAAAATACACGAAAACTTAAGAAAAAAACTAGAAATAAAGTAAAATTAAAGGACTGGGATATTCATAAAATGGGAAAAAGAAATTAAAAAATACATAAATAAAAAAATTTGATATTTTGCCTTTTATCACTGCAATATCGGGTGTCCAGTCTGTACTGTGGCACCTTCCCCCTCTCTCTCGCGTGTCTCACTATTTTTCACTTAATTTTCAAAGAAGTTTTAGGTCACAGCAAAGTCACACACAGAATACAAGAGACTCATATACCCAAACTCCTCCCCCTTTCCTCACCCCATATTAAAACCTTTTTTTATGTGGATGGTAGCATTGTTATACCTGTTATACAGATAGTGAAACATAGCTACTAAACATTGGCAATGGTTTACAGTATGGTTTACAATTTAGACCATAAAATTTTATACATTTTGATGATATTTACCGTATCCTGTGTCCATCACTGTAAGGTAATGAAAAACATTTCCCCTGACCACTAAATATCCCCTGTTTGATCTATGCTGTTCCTCCATTCCCATTCCCCCAGGGCCCATGACGACCCCCTGACTTGACTTATTGGATGACAAAATTCATAGTTACATGCAACAAGAGGTCTTGACACACTGGTTTGTCCTCCCCTATTAGGAACTTCCCTTGCTCATAAGAGATGCCCACCTGTCTGTTTCTGGATGAATAGGGGACATGTGAAAAAGTAGTATCTTGGATATATTAAACAGAAAACTAGATTCTATTCATATGAAAACTATTCTATTTGAAGAATCAACTGTTTTCTTTTCTAGGGTGGTCCTTGAGCTTGAATTGAAATTTTAAGAAAACAAACATTATTCTTGTGGGGACATGTTGGTGCAGGTTTGATATATTTATTAAACAATACACAGTATAGTGTGGATTTAGTAAGGGGTCTGTGGTTTTCACCTGAATGATAAAGGTGTCTGTGGAACAAAAAGTAAAGGACCTTTGCTTTAGAGGGTTCTAAGGGAGTGATAAGCAGAGGCATAGATTTAGACTTAGGCAGAGGCTGATATCATTCTCCTTAGGCAGCTTTAGCCAGAGTGCTACTAATAGAATTTGTTTGTTTATCTGTCTTTCTGATTGGGATGACTGAGGTAATTTGATCAGACCATAATGTTTTTTGGGTAATATGTACAGTGCCCCTCTGTTTCTTCCCTTTGGAGGTAACTTTGGGTTACATTCCTTACCCCTTTTGACAGTATTCCTTCTGTCTCACCCAAGTCTGTTATTGCCTGTGCCACCTAGTGAATAGCCTGGCTTACTAGTGGGCTTAGAATGCCCCATAAGAGGTTGGAGGCAAGGTTTGGAGAATTTTAGCTTTCATACCAGCTATAAGCATAACATCATCAGGTCCATGGAAATGTTCAGCCTATGCTTCATTCCTAGTTCTCTGACTATATTCTGTAATTCTTCCATAGTTGACCAGTGGCCTATTGTTCACAGCACATCTCCATCATTAAACCTGGCCAATTTTGAAACTAAAATGCACCATACTAATAAATTTTGCATGTCATCTGTTCTTTGCCATGCCTTGTAAGAACATTGACAAAGAAAGGGATATTTAGTTATGCTAGCGATTTTTGCCATTTCAAAACCTTAAAGCATATCGTACACCCTTATTCCTCATGATCTTCATAACCAAAGGGGCTATGTGCTATCTTCCATTTTATTTATTTTATCTCTGAATTAACTAATCTGTGGGGTATAATCCCTCATTACTGATTGCTACTGAGCTGAACTTTCTTCTCAAGGGTCATCAGAAGCCCTGATTGCTTTCATTTTTGAATAGTTATTAATGACCATGCTTGTTTAGGCTCATCTTCAATTTCAAACTGATTCTCCCACGATTCCTATTCTGCACTTTCCCAAAGAGTCCACACCTTTGGATTCTATTCTTCCCTCTGGAAAATTGTTCAGACCTGCCACCATGACATCCTTCATTTGGGCATTCCTGGATATTTATATTAGAATCATTACTTCTAATTTATGCTCTTTGGTTTGTACCTTTTTTGGTAATACCTCAGCATTGTTGGAACATGACAACCTAATATTTTTTGCTAGAACTGAAGCCTCTTCTAATCTCCATACTTCACCTTTTGCTTTTAATTGAGTATCATTAAGATATCCAGCTGACCACAAATTGCCAGGAATTGCCTATTTCCTTGTGATTTCTCTTTGCCCGTCAGGTTCCTCTGCAAGAGAGATAACACTCTGGATGTTTATTTTTTTTTGGGGGGGGGGCTTGCGAACTTACTCACACAGGGTTGAACTGTTCTAACAAATGGGGTACCTCCACCCTCTTACTAGAAATCAGCCACTCTAGGATTTCCCCTGCTGACCACAACATTTCATTTATGGATTGCCATTTCTCTCTGTTTGTTTCATTTTCTGTCTCCTGAATGGCTCACCAATTGTTTGGATGTGAACCTACAGATCAGGTTCTGCCAAAACCAATGGGCACTTAATACCACAAAATAGAGCAGGTCACGTCATATAGCAAAATAGTAACAGTTAATGGAGAACTTACAGACTGGGAAGCCGGTCCTGGGCAGCTGCAGTACATTTGGGATAATGTTCTACCCAACCCAGCTAGTTACAGGGCTTATATAGGGCAGGAACAAAGAAGGCACTTAGCCATGCTGGGATGTGAAAGATGATAAACGTGTCTCTTTGAAGTTACTTATATATCACAAGAGTAGTTTTAGTACAGACTGCTATCTTGTTTAGGAATGTGCATATTCATTTTATGATGCACTTACAGAAGGAATTGTTATCTAATCTGAATTTCAATTTTCTCTGGTTTATGTTCTCATAGACTGAATACCTATCAGTGGTCTTTACAATAACTGCTTCCCAGGAATCTCCTGAGTATAAACACTTACCAGAGATTGTTAGCCCAAATGAATGAATTAATAGCTTTTACCAGAACTTGTAAATTGGAAGCATTTCAGAGAATGAGCATGTATACAGACTGTAGATATACCTTTGGTGTAGTCCATGAATTTCTCTTGCTTTGGAAACAAATGAGATTCATGACATTAGCATAAACTTCCTTGTTGCTCTAAAGTTCCCAAGAGAATTAGCCATTATAAAAACAGTGGCTAACACAAGGAGAGATACTAAAGAATAAAAGGTAATGCTTTGACTGATCTTTTTGCTAACAGGATAACACAATCAACAATATCATGTCATAAGTTTTATGATTTAAAACCCTGTAAGCAAAATTAAGGAGGTATATCCAGGGTCCATGAATACAACTCAACAATCATCTTCTGAAATTGACAAGAAAAATTGGATCAGAGCTGGATGTTCCCTCCATCCTGATGGACTCTTTTCATACCAGGATGACTGCCTAGTAGCACTTGAGACCCAAAACATGGCCCATAGCCAAGACCTTAAATGAATACAACCACCAGAGTCCACAATTCCTCATTTTCACTCTAAAATTCATTGGTGGGTGAAACTTTAAATGAGAAACAAGGCAAATGGAAATCATGTTCCACCAGTCAATTACATAAACCTGGTAAAACTGTAAAGGTATATACAAAATCAAATCCAAAGATGGACAGGGCCCTTTGAACATCTTCAAATAGCCTTTATACAGCTAACCCCTTCTATAGGATATGTCATTTTTATCAGATAAATATTCTCTGGGTGGATATACACATTTCCTTATTGTAAGTTATAGAATCTGAAAATTACAGTTACAGAAACTGAAAAGCTATTAGGCTTTGTTTCCCCCACCTGTGGAATTCCTGCTATTTTTCTTAAGTGTTAGAAGCACCCATTTTACTGGAACTGGAATTAAGGAACTTTACAAGGTATTATCCATCAACAAAAATTTCCACTGTCACTAATATCCTCCCATCATCAGGAAATTTAGAAAGTCCATATTTTAACTTAAAAGTTAAATTAGCTAAATTACTTGAATTTTCTCTCTTCTTTGGCCTAATTTTCTTCTCTTAGCTTTTATGGCCATAACATTTAATCCCTCAGGAAAACATTGGTTGTCCTCTTTGAAATTATAATGGGAAGAACCAAGAGGCTCATTTTTATTCTAGTATAAATGATTCTGATTTATTACAATGTGAAATTGCTAATTACTGTAAGGAACTAATTACATATATCCAGTTCCACCACTCACAGATTTTGGCTGCCTTTCCTAAGAATCCTCTACTTCAGAATCTACATGATCATCAACCTGGAGACTTGATATACTGGGTGATACATAAAAAATGACTGCTTTAGAACCTAGAAGGTTAGTAACTTATCAAGTCTTATTGATAAGTAGAACAGCAGAAAACCTGCAGGGAACTGACCCCTGGGTCCACATGTCATAACTAAAGCATCTTTCAAGCTCTTGGGTGGTCACTCACTTTTTCAAGTTAAAAATGACATGTGGCTTCCACAGGGAGAGAACTTCAGATATAGACAGGTCCTACTCAAGATTTTGGAAGAGGAAAATGATGCCCGAGATCCCTACCTGGATTTTCTAATGTTATTAGGTGTCTCTTCCTTCTCACTGTCTGTATAAAAATTCTGTTATTCATGCTATACCCCTTGAAATGCCTAAAGTCCATTTCCAATAACATTCTACCTTCACTATAATTTTCTATATCCTTTTTACCCTATTCTACCCTATGTATTCTTACCTTGAAACCAATTACTTCCTCTTTCTAGCTCACCATATGTCAAATGAAACCAATCATAGTCACTGCTGGGCCTGTGCCCAACCCCATCTGGTACATGAACAGTTTTTCTCTAATAACCATCTTCCTTACATGCATAGATTTGTCACTGCTAGTAAACAATAGATGCAACCAATCAGATAGATCTCCTTTATTGAATGACTCTGGGTTGCATTCTAAGAATTCATTTGACCTCTTTCATCCAAAAATCATGGTATTCTACTAGAAAACATTTAGCTAACATTGGCTACTATGTAGGGCATAACAAATATTGAATTTTTATATAACAAGACTCCTTTTACATTCTTGAGAGAGGAGCATATTGTGTGGACTGATTCCCCTAAGAGACACCATTTTTCCACAAGAACCTCAAGATTTTAATAAAACAAGAAATTATGCCACTCAAGGCACAACTTTTTGAGGGACTGAAAGGTCATTCATAGGAAATTGTTGGTTAATTGAGGCTAAGATGTCAGCTAACAATGAAGATGATGGTTATCATCCTCCTTTTGGAGTATATAACCAATTACTTGATAGCCAATATCCCATTCCTTAAAGGTAATAGACACATTTATTGTGCTCTTCAAGGATATTACTTTTTAGGTGGACATGAGGCAATCAAAGTATTAACTATAAATTGAATTGGTTCCCATTATGTAACTCATGCTTTTTTAAAAATGGCTATTTACGGGAAGCTTCCAAAGGGGAAATTTAGAAAGAGAAGGGCTCTTATGAACTTTCCTTACAGTATAGAAACTTGTGAAGAGACAATTGACAGACTAGAGACAGCTCTAATTAGATGGTTGGAAACCCGTTAACCCAGGCTAAATGCACCGGCTATTCTGTTATTGTTATTATTCCTTGTATCACTGGGATATCGATCTCCTTTGTCAAAATATATACAATAATATAACAGATGTCATTAGAAAAGGTAACATTGGTGTTAGAAAAATCTATCTCCTAGGTAGGAAAGTCTACAAACTCATTAGCTGATGAGATTTCAGAACTTCATAAAATGATTCCACAAAATTACTTGGTGTGAGAATATATTCTGGTTTCCCAAAGTGAGTGCATGGGCACAAGGTGGTTTCCAGTGCTATGTATTTGTAAATGACAGTCAAAAAGATGTTTACCAAGAGATAGTGGGCAGCAGAAGCCCATGCTAGAAAAGAAGACAAACCGTCTCAAACACCTCCTAAATCTAATTGGTCTGAATATTTTTTGGGTTGGCTTCTAGGGTAATGGGGACCATGGCTCAGAGATGTACAAATAGTAACACTTGGTATACTCTTAGTCATAATTATTCACAATATTTCTCAATTTCTGTCTAATCTCTCTAGTTTTAATTGTGTTATAAAGCCACTAATTCAACAAATGATATACAGATGACATAAAAACAGTGTGAATGGGGCAATGAAAATCTCAAGCTTCAGCAAATTGGAGAAATCAATGAAGAAAGAGGATACTTTTAGTGGTGAATGAGAGGCTCTCAGTTTAGTGGTAAATGTCAAGCTCTCATAACTGAGGGAGTGAAAAAATAGGGAGGAACTGAAAAAATACAGAGAAAAAATGCTGGGGATCACTCAGAGCCCCAAAATTTGTATCCTACTAGTTCTTTGAACTTAAATTATTAAGAGTTAATTAATTCCTATTAATCGAGTTGGAATGTTTCTTATGTTTATTTTCTCAATCTCTAATATGTGTTATTCTTTGGATTGAAATATCATTTTATTATTTTTATGTAAGATTTCTTAAAAAAAAAACTGCAACAAAAGGAAAATACCATTTGTCAGACAAATATTGAATGTCCATTACAGAAGAAAACATAGTAATCATGCAATACAATCTGCAGCTTTTAAATGATTGAGACCTGTATATGGTCACCACTATGCTTAAGTTCATTCACTGATGGAAATGCTTTTTGAATATCAAAGTGACAAATCAAATTTCTAAGGAGCATGAAATTTAACAGTTTTCCATGCTTTCCTTAACAAAAATAAGAAATACACACACACACACACACACACAAAGTTCAGATGTAGCCTTGGGAAGGTCCTGTGTAAATGAGAGGCCTTGACACATAAGTCTCTTTAATTTCTAGGTAAATCTGCCTCTGAATTTAGGTCTAATACTTCTTATTATTGTTTATTGTAGTTGTTATTATTACTAGATATTGTGTGAAAAATATTTTAAGTGTTTCATATACTGTCAAAATAAAATAGCTTAGACAATTATAGGAAAATAGAATAAAGAACTTTGTCTTTCATATATATATATATATATATATATATATATATATATATATATATAAGCTTATCTCCTTTGGGACACATATATTGGGTAAGGGAGTTAAACTATGGTGTTAGTTGGGGGTACCTGTGGGATGGGTTTGGCTTACTCTGAATGGGATGGGCAGGAATTTATTATTTCCTTTCATTACTCATCAATATATGAGTAATGAGTAATGATTACTCCTTCCTTTTGAATGTGGTTAGTGAGAGCACCTCAGACGATGTTTCTAGGATTTAAACTAGTTAAAACTTGCAAACTATTCACAATTTTGCCCGAGAGCAAGCACTCAATACATATTAGCTCCAATTAAGATGAGTATCATTGTTACTCTTGTCACTTTGTTAAAAAATCATCATTCTTTATAAATGAGGTGGAGTCAGGAACAGAATAATGTCCTTCAATAATTTGCTAAAATGTGAATAAAAACATTTCAGAATGATACACATATTAATGTGATCTGGTTTCACTAAAGTATCAAAGAAACCCAACAAACAGGAAAGCAAGAGGATAGAAAGTGGTACTATATAACATAGTGTACTCTGCGGTTGTTGAGGATTGTGGTTAATAATACAAATAGAAAATTCTTTCAGTAGCTATAACATGGTACATCATTAGTACAGAGTGTTGATAGTGGGGTGTTATATGGAGAAAATGCACCTAAAACATACTTCTATGAAATATAAATGTACTCCTATTGTCATAAGAATGTTTTTATAGATAGATAAAGATCAACAAGGTATCTAAGAAGATATTAACCTTCCCTCTTGGGGAAGTCCCTCTATTTTCTCAAATAAGATGACAAAAACTCTGGAATATATAAGCCTTGCCTAATAAGAGAAAACAGGTCAATAAGCCAAGCCATGGATCTTAATACCTGCACCAATGAACTTTATGCTGTAACAATGAAACTAAGGCTGATTATAATTAATGCCTAAAAGTGACCTCCTGAAAACATCCTGTTCCTCATATGTGACCTCTGTATAAACCAAACTTACAAATGTACTCTCTACCTTCATCCTGACATTGGGCAAGACTCCCATGGATGAGCCACCCTGGCACAGATAGATTATTACCAAAAGTTAAGCAGTGGTGTATTTGGAAAAAGACCTTGACCAAAAATGGGAAACATCAAATACACGTGATTTTCTGGCTAAGAGAGTTCAAAGTGAGTCAGGAAGTCATTCTGGAGGTTATCCTTATACAGGTCTCAGGCAGATTTCACAAACTGACACAGTAAACAAACTCTCAAACAAAAGTGCTCCTGAGGGCTCTAGGGACATCCATACAACATAAGCAAGCCATACCACCTTATGAAATCAACATTCATTTGGTTTATTTTATTTGGGAATATATGAAAATCTATTTCCCAAATGCAATACAGTTATGCTCATTTATAAATTCCCTAATCATGATTCTTATACTCCTTTTATTTGAACCTATAATTTTCAATTTATCTGATAAATATATTTTACAGAGAGTTAAATCCTCAGATTATTCATATGCCAGATGTGCCCTGAAACCCAACAGAGTTTTGGACAACTCCTATTTCCCAGTTCTTTGGCTTTTCCCTTGGCAAGTAACAAAAGTATGATGGACAAAGCCCATCCCAAATACAAGGAGTGACTTCTATTGCAAGCAAACCATTCCTTTCCTCTCCCCCATATTATTTAAGTCCTTACTCAACCTGATTCAGCTAAAGTAGATCTTATCCCAAATCCCTCAAGATTGAGGAATGATAAAAAAAAAGGAGGTGGGTAAAAATGGACAAAAACTGAACTTTTGTTATTGCAGTTATTATCTTGTGTTAAGGGAATACCATTTAAGGCTGATATAAAACATTTAAAAAATTAAAAAGTAAAATAACAACAAACACATTTGTAAAAAGAAGGAATTTACCAGACATAAAATAATAAAATTTACCCTTGAAAGAAAACCACTTTCACATTGTCCACATGCTCAGCCAAACCCAACCACCTGGTAAACAGTTAAGGATGATCTTCACCCCCTCACCCACACATTCCTGTCTCTGGCTCACTAGTTTAGACCACCTGAATCACTCTTCACAGGTATCCCCATATGGGCACTGGGCACAATTACTGGGACAGGGAAAGAGTTTGGATTTTTTTTCACCTCCAGATTTAAGCAATTTTAATTCAGAAAAAGCAGGATAAAAGCATAAATGATCATTCACCTGAATGATGTGTGATGCAAATAAACCTGAATCTCAAGAATAAAAATAGTATTGAGATATAAAACAATCCAAAGCAGAAATTTGAAATTCAGCTTTCCATACTGTATCATTTTACACTGTAACTTGTTTTGCAGAAAAAAATTATTCAACTATACATTTATTCATGAATTACTGTTTCAATATTCATTTTGAAATTATGAAATAAGTTCCTGGAAAAATGCTTAGCTTGAGAAATATCTAGATGTTTACATAGTCCCTAACCTACAGATGTTTACAAATGAGAGAGATAACTAATCACATCATGAATATTCAGTGGAAAACATTCTTACAAATTGTTTTCCTTTCCTAGGCTGTTTAAAGAAAACACCATGGAATGGTTTGACTTAAACGATGAGAATTTATCTTACTGCTTTGAGGATGAGAAAATTTCCAAATCAAGGTATTCATCAAGCAATTTTTTCTTCCTGAAAACTGACTGCTGGAGATTTTTGGCTTTCTGTCTCATAAAAGGAACATGATGACATCTGTTCATTTCTCCATTTTTTTCTGAGTTTCCCAGATTTTAACTTCTTCCTTCCAAGGCACTCACTCTCCCCCCTCCCATTATAAAGTTTCCAGAAATAAGAATAAAACTCATCTTGAATCAAGTGAGTCACATCTTAACTGAAGGATCCTCATCAAATGTCTTCCTTACAATATGTTCCAACCCCAATAATGAATAAAATTTAAGAATGTTTTCTGGGGTACACACAATTTCAAAGCACCACATGGGTACATGGATTAGAAGGAATGAGTTTTTACTTGCCTGGTAAGGGTGAAAAAGGGAAGATAGAGAGATATACACAGGTATCAGAGAGAAATATTCTGCAAAAAGTGAAAATAAAATGGTGATGTAAAAAATTACACAAATTTAGTAATAGAAATACTGTGAGTATATTACAAGTAATTTAACATTTTGGCAGCCTTAAAACGTATACTATACATACTCCAATTTTGTATAGAGAGTAAATTTTTAGTAAAATGGGACTAAATGTAGAGAAATGTGTTGCTATGATAAAACATTTCCTCTGTTAGAGAGCAATTAGCTTGGATATCTCATTTGCATTCCTTATCCAAATTAAAATAAAACAAAAGGAACAACGAAATGTTAATTCAAGGCAAATTCCTTGGGCCACATCTGATCACTTGATAACACCTTGGATGGCATCTCCTTAGACACTGCAACACTACCTACCTACAAATCTTAGCAGTTACCATTTTCATCCACATTCAATAGTCTCCGTGGGAAATATCCTGATGAATGTTATTTTCTCCATCAAAAAGCAGTTACAATAACATTATCATGACGAGATACATGTACATGCTAGACTTTTGCCCAGTTCTGCATCTTTGATCTCCACATAATTAAAAAAATATATGAAAGAAAGGAGGAGAGTAGAAATTCTCTAAAACGCTATCATGTCTAAGGACAGGGAAACAGAATAGCTAACTGTGGAAAATGTAAAGTAAAAAGGATTGTTTCAGCATAAATTTTCATGTACATATCTATATCAATGGAGAAATGTAAGAAGAAGCCAGATATGAAAATTTATTCAGCAGAATATACTTCAAATATTTTTATATCATAGGGCTTTGTTTAGAAACTTAGTTTCCATGACTTCTTGCCTGATATGAAAGGAATGGTTCCAATAAATGCATGTTCAACATTATATATAAAAAACTAATCCTTATTTTTTCCTAAAAATTCATATTACATTAAAATGAGGTAAATTGGGATTGGATTGAATCTACAATTCAGCTTGTGGATAACTGGTATCTTAAGATTAATTGTTTTTTAATACATAAAAATAGAGTATATTTCCATTTATATATATCTTCTTTCATTCCATTAAACAATATGCTTTATTTAGTTCCAAATACAGAAGTCTTAACAGCATACTCTAGACTTTCTGCAAACAATTTGATCACAATATAAATGGCTTTGTATATTTCATTTTATTTTTGAGTTCTGGCAGATTGATTTTTTTACATTGATTTGTATTCAGAACACATGCTAAAAGTACTTATTAGAGTACAAAGATTGTTTCTAGATTCTTTGGATTTTCTACTTACAATTCCATGCCATGTATGAATGAAACTAGTTTTAATTATTTCTCTGAAATCTATGTCATTCTTCCTTTTGTTATACTGCACTATTGAATGAAATAGATCATGAATATTCTTGATGTATTTCCACAAATTCTAATAGAATTTGTTCAATTGTTAGCCATAAAATAAAACAAATGGAGGTTTCTTCCAGACTCACCTTGTCAGATTAAGAAATCCTTTCCTCCTTTTAGCTTTCTGAGAATTGTTTACCTAAAAATATCTTAACAGTTGTGAAATATTTTTATGCACCCATTGAAATGACCCCAAAATTTTTTTCTCACTTAAGGTATTAATGACCCTGATTACACTTATTCAAAATTTCAATAAATTTGCACTCCTTGAATAAATATAACTATATATGTGTGTGTATATATACTCAAATTGCCAATATTAAGAGGTGGGTTTCTGACTCTGAATTCATAAGAAATATTAATCTATAATTTTCCATTATTACAATGTACTGTTTTTTTTCTAATGTTTTTAATTAGAGAAGTTATAGGTTTAGAGAAAAATCATATAAAATACAGAATTCCCATATATCCCCTTATTATTGACAATTTTCATTAGTATGGTACCTTTGTTACAATTAATAAAAGAATATTAATAATGTATAATTAACTCTAGTCCATAGTTACACCATTTTTTGAATAGACAATTTTCTTCCAGTTGAATGGGTTTTGTGGCCTTGTCAAATATCAGTTGACTGTATATGTGAGGATCTATAATAGAACTCTCTATTCAGTTCCATTGGACTTTATATCTATCCTTGTTACAATACCATGAAGATTTGACAACTGTAGCTTTGTAGTATTTTTTAAAGTCTAATAGTGTGATTCCTCTGATTTCACTTTGCCTTTTCAATATATCTTTGGCTATTTGGGGCCTCTTGCTCTTCCAAATAAATTTCATGTTTAGATTTTCCAATCAATAAAAAAATATTGTGGTAATTTTTATTAGGATTGCATTAAGTCTTTAAATCAGTTTGCATAGAGTAGATATCTTATTGATGCTTAGTTTTCCTATCCATGAATGGGGAATATTATTCCATTTATTTAGGTCTTCTTTGATTTCTTTTAACAGTTGTGAAATTTTCTGCATATAAATCATTTACATATTCAGTTAAATTTATACCTAGTTATTTGATTATTTTATTTGCTTTTGTAAATGGGAATTTTTTCTTGATTTCCTCCTCAGATTGGTAATTATTAATTTACAGAAATATTACTTATTTTTTCACATTGATTTTATAACATGCCATTTTACTGAACTCATTTATAAGCTCTATAATCTTTGTTATAGATTTTTCAGGGCTTTCTATGTATAGGATCATGTCTTCTGCAAATAGTGAAATTTTTACTTCTTTTCCAACTTGGATGCCTTTTATATATTTTTCTGGTCTAAGCACTTGAGCAAGTACTTCTAACTCAATGTTAAATAAAAGCAGTGAAAGTGGGCATCCTTGTCTTGTTCCAGATCTTAGAGGGAAAGATTTTAGGATTTCACCATTGAATATGTTGTTAGTTGTGTGTTTTTCATATATACCCTTTATGATGTTGAGTAGATATCCTTATTCCTATCTTTTGAAATGTTTTCATCAGGAAACAGTCCTGTATTTTGTCAAATGATTTTTCTGCATCTACAGAGATGATCATGTGTTTTATTTCTTTTTATCTGTTTATGTGATGTATTACATTGATTGCTTTTCTTATGTTGATCTATTCTTGCATACCAGGGATAGTTTCCACTTGGTTATGATGTATAATTCATTTGAGGTATTGTTGAATATGATTAGCAAGTATTTTGTTTAGGATTTTCAAAGCAGGTTCATTAGAGAGATTGGTCTATAATTTTCCTTTCTTGTGGCATCTTTGTTTGGTTTGATATTAGGGTGATGTTGACATTACAGAATGAGTAAGGCAATGTTTCCTTGACTTCTATTTTTTGGAAGAGTTTAAGAAGGATTGGGGTTAGGTATTTTTTGGAATGTTTGATAAAATTCACCTGTGAAACTGTTTAGTCCTGGGCTCTTCTTAGTTGGGAGATTTTTGATGACAACTTCTATCTTGTTACTTGTGATTGGTCTCTTGAGTTTAGCAATTCTTTCTTTCATTAATGTAGGCTATTTATGTGTTTCTAGGAATTTGTCCATTTTCTCTAAATTATCCATCTTCTTGACATACAATTTTTCAAAATATTGTTTTAAGATACTCTTTAATTTAATGGAGTTAGTGATGCTATTCCCTTCTTCATTTCTTATTTTATGTATTTGCATTTTCTCTCTCTTTTTTTTTCTTTGTTAGTCTATCTAAGAGTTTGTCAATTTTATTAAGCTTCTCAAAGAACCAGCTTTTGGTTTTGTTTATTTTTTCTAGTGCTTTCTTATTTTCAATTTCATTTAGCTCTGGTCTAAACTTTGTTAATTCCATTTTGCTACTTGCTTTGTGGGTAGTTTTTTGCTTCTTCTAATTCCTCTTGATGTGCATTTAAGTCAATGATTTTAACTCTTTCTTTTCTTTTAAGTAGGCATTTATGACTATGAATTTCTCTCTCAACACTGCTTTGGATGCATCCCATAGGTTTTGATACATTGTATTGTTATTTTGGTTCATTTAAAGGTAGTTATTTATTTCTGTTGGAATTTTCTCCTTAACCCACTGATTGCCAAATAGTGAGTTGCTTTAATTTCCTATTGTTGTACCTGATCTGTTTCTCCATCCCTCACTGATTTCCAACTGCATTCCATTGTGGTCAGAGTAATTATATTGTATAATTCAAGCTTTCTGAATTTATTGAGAGTTGGTCTGTAGCCAAACATGTGTTCTATCCTGGAGAATGACCCATGTGCACTTGAGAAGAATGTATACACTGCTGTATTTGAATGTAATGTTCTCTATATGTCTATTAGTTCCATATCCGACAATGTATTATTCAAGATCACTCTTTCTTTATTGATCTTCTTTTGAGATTTTCTGTATAATGGTGAAAATTAAATTCCCCCCACAATAATTGTAGAGACATCTCTTTCTCCACTTAGTTTTTCCAATGTTTGCCTCATATATTTTTAGGTGCCCCGATTAGGTGCATATATATTTATGATTGGTCTTTCTTCTTAACAGATTACCCCTTTTATTAATATGTAGTGTTTTTCTTTGCCTCTTGCAATAGTTTTGCATTTAAAGTGAGTTTCTTGTAGAAAACATATAGATGGGTCATATTTACTGATCCATTCTGCCTATCTGTGTCTCTTGATTGAAGAGTTCTATCCAATAACATTCAATGTTATTAATCTCAAGGAACTACTTACATTAGCCATATTTTCTTTAGGTTTATGTATGCCATATATATTTTTTATTTCTCTCTTTACCATTGCAGTAATTCTTACACTCTCCTCCAACTCTCTCTCTTGTTTTTGCTTTAGTATTTCTTGAAGGACAGGTTTCTTATTGACAAACTATCTTAATTTCTGATTATCTGTGAATACTTTGAAATCTCCCTCATTTTTGAATGTCACCTTTGCTGAATAGAGAATTCTTGGCTGGAAGTTTTCACTTTTATCTCCTTTACTGTGCCATACCACTTCCTTCTTCCCACCATTGTATCAGATAAGAAATCAGCCCTAATCTCATGAAACATTCCTCATTAATGATGGATCTTGCTGCTTTCAGTATTCTCTCTTTATCTTGAGCATTGAACGATTTGACAAGTATATGTCTTCTGGTAAGCTTGTTGTGATTTATACTTTTTGAGGTAAACTGCACTTTTGTGACATATACATCCATGTTCCTCAATAGAGTTGGGAAATTTTCTGCCATTATTAACTAAAATACTCCTTCTTCCCCCTTTTCCCTTTCTTCTCCCTCTGGGTTGCCAGACAAAAATGTATTATCTTGCAAAACTGTCCTTCAAAATAAGGGAGAGTTTAAAATATTCACAGATAAACAGAAACAGAAGGAGTAGCACTAGTCAGACTTGGCCTACAAGAATTACAAAAGGTAAATCTGTAGGTTGATAGGAAAATACAGGAGAAAGTGGCATGCAGAAATGGGAAGAAATGAATATCATCAGTAAGGGTTACTAAAAGGATAAATGCAAAGCCCATTATTATTGTATACTCATTATTTAACTATTCTCATTAATTCATATAATCATAATAATATAATTGAATGAGAAAAAGATATATTTCCTTATAATGATGTGAAAATTATAAAGTAGTAAAGTGAGACAAAAAAAAACATACATAGGGAAACAGCATGAAGGGGGAGGAGAGAACATGTATGCTAGTGAACCTAAGTTGATATTTTTTCAAATTAGTGAAATTATAGATGTAGTTTGTATAATATCAATCCCAGGGTAACCAAAATGAAAGTATTTTTAAAATATATAGACCCAGAAATAGTAAAGGGATCAGTCAGATAGAGCACAAAAGTTCAACTATACAGAAAAAGAGGAAGCAATAAAGGGAAAGAGACAAAAAATATGACACATAAAACCAAAGGACTGTATAGCTGAAGTAAATAATGACTTAACAGTAATAACACTGAATTTTAATGAAATAAACTTATCAGTCATAAGACAAATATTCATAAGCCTTAGAGGCATGGCGCTACCATGCATCCACCCATCACTGACACCCTGCACCAGTGATCTGCCCCTGCCACTGTTGTGACCCTTCTGTGATACAAACACTCTCCCAACAAAATAACCTAATCATATTAATAAAAAATGAATAATAATTTTTAAAATAACCAACAAAATATGAAAAATTAAAAATTTTGAAATAAAAAATGGTCATTCTGTCTTGCATCACTGTAAGTTCTGTTGTCTTGTAAGTGCAGTGATATGTTCTTCCATGTATTGTCCTAGTGTCTTATTGCTTTAATTTTATCTTCAAAGAAGCCTTAGGGTACAGAAAAATCACATAGAGAATATAGGGGATTCACATATAACCAACAACCTCCCCCATTTTTTGCTCTCCCCTATTAAGAACATTTTACAAGTGGATGGTATATTTGTTACAATTGATGTACAAATATTTAAGCATTGCTAATAACCATGATCAATGGTTTACAATATGGTTTACATTTTGGAGCATACACTTTTTTAGGTTTTCACAAAATTTGAAGAGGCCTATATCCATTATTACAAGATCATGCTAAACAATTCTTATGCCATAAAAACACCCTATCTTTCCATCCATCTGCCCAATGGGATCTAAGATCCCTCTTAATTAGAAGCAGAGTGAGCATCAACCTTCCAAAATCCTCAAGATTGGAGAATGAACAGTGCATTAAAGTACACTTATTATTAATCTCCTATTGAATTATTATTCTAGCAATGAAAGAACTTTTATCATTGATGTAAAGGCAGTGGCCACCAGAGGTTCTGAGGGATGGGGAAGGGAAAAATATGTATAGTATGGGTGGAAAATTTTTCAGTATATTGGAGTTGTCCTGCATGACACTGCAATGATGACCATTGTATATTTTGTATTTTGTCATTACCTACAAAATCATGTGGGACAGAGTATAAAGTATAATGTCAATTGTACTCCATGGTTAGTAGAAATGCTTAAATATGTGTTCATCAAATGTAACAAATGTACCACACTAATGAAGGGTGTTGTTAATGTGGGAAAGTGTGGGAGGAGGAGGTTGTGGGGCATATGGGTATACCTTATATTTTTTATGTTACATTTTTTTAATCTAACACTTCTTTAAAATAAATATATATATATATAATAAAAAAGACAAAGGTTGGCAGAATGGATAAATACCAAGAACCAATTATATATTATGTGCAAGATACTTACTTTAGACCCAAAGCCACAAAAAGGTTGAAAGTGAAAGCATGGTAAAATATATTCAATTTAAACAGTACCAAAAAAGTTCTGGCATAACTATAAAAATAACAGGCAAAATAAGTTTTAAGGCAAAGTCTGTAATATGAGTCAATGAAGAGTACTTTATGTTAAAAAAAAAAAAAAGAGGCAATTCATCAAGTAGAAATAAGAGTCATAAATTTTTATGAACCTAAACATGATACCACCAAAATACATGAAGCACACACTGGCAAAGGTAAAGGGATAAATAGACACTTCTACATTATTAATTGAAGACTTACCTTCACAACTCGCATCAATAGGTATACGATCTGGACAGAAGATCAAAAAGGAAACAGAGAACTTGAATAATATGATAACTTAACAAGACATAAGAAACATACAGAACATTGCCCCCAAATAAAACAGCAGGATATACATTCTTCTCAAGTGCACATGTATAATTTTCCAGGATAGACCACGTGTTGGCTTACAAAACAAATCTCAATAAATTTAGAAGACTGGAATCATACAAAGCATCTATTTTGACAAAGATGGAATGAAGATAGAAATAAATAACATGTGGATAACTGGAAAATCTACAAATATATGTAGAAGTTAAATAACATTCTCTTAAAATATTAATGGGTCAAAGAAGTAATTGTAAGGAAAATCAGTAAATACTGAGATGAGCA
Organism: Tolypeutes matacus; assembly: GCA_026826555.1. Lineage (NCBI taxonomy): Eukaryota > Metazoa > Chordata > Mammalia > Cingulata > Chlamyphoridae > Tolypeutes > Tolypeutes matacus. Next base: position 2,331,856 of record JAKSZT010054267.1, on the reverse strand, counting down.
AAAAAATAAGAATGCAACATATCAATATTTATGGGATGCAGGGGAAGCAGTGCTGAGATAGAAATTTATAGCCCTAAACCCTTACATTAAAAAAGAATAAAAACTAAAATCAAAGATCTATCTACACACCTGGAAGAAATAGAAAAGTAACAACAAACTAAGCAGAAGGAAAGAAATAACAAAATTAGAGAAAAATAAATTAAATTGAGAATAAAACCAATAGATATCACAACCCAAATTTGGCTGTTTCAAAATAGCAATTATATTGACAAACTGTCAGATGGATTGATAAAGAGAAAGAGAAGATGAATTTAAATACAATTCAAAATGAGATGGTGAACTGGTCACAAAGAATTAAAATGGACAATAAGAGAAAACTATGAACACCAAATTAGACAATCCATATTAAACAAGCTTATTCATATAAGCAAACTAAAAGCTAAAATTAACTCTAAAATAAATAGAAGAATTCAACAGACCAATTACAAGTAAAGATATTGAATGTGACATAAAAATCTTCCGAAAGAGTAAAACCCAGGACCACACAGCTTCAAAGTTGAATTCTATGACTCATTCCAAGGATGACTAATATTAATACTGCTTAAACATCTTAAAAAAACTGAGGAGGAGGGAACATCACCTAACTCATTCTTTGAGGCCAATATCACCATAATATCAAAGCCTGATATAGTTACTACATGAAAAGATAATTACAGACCAATTTCACTTAAGAATATAGATATAAAAATCCTCAAAAAATATTTGCAAATTGAATCTAAAATCATATCAAAATAATTAGACATTGTGATAAATTGGCTTTTTCCCCAGGTATACAAGGGTGTTCAACATAGGAAAATGAATTAATGTAACACATCACATCAAATATAAGAAAAGGAAAAAATACAATCATCTCAATTGAGACAAATAAAAAGGTTCTTATTTTTTATTTTATTGAAATGTATCATTCATATATAGATAAACATAATAAGTGTATAGTAAAAGTTGTGAACATACAAATTAAATATACATAACATCATTCAGAGATCCTACATATCACTCCTCCAAGAACACCCTGCATTATTGTGAAACATTTGTTACAACAATGCAAGAGCATCACAAAATATCACTATTAAGTATATCTGTATCTTATATTTGGTGCATTTTCCCCCAACACATCCTATTGGTACTGGCTTCTTTCCACAAAGATCAGAAATATAATTTAACTCAATTCAGTACCCTTTCTTGTTAAACCTATTAGAAAAATAAGAATAGAAGGAAACCTCCTCAACATGATAAAATTTATATATGAAGAACCCACAGCTAACATCAAGTTCAAAGGTGAAAGAATGCAAGCTTTCCCTCTAAAATCTGCAAAAAAGACAAGAATTTCTACTGTTATTCATCATTGTATTAGAGGCTCTAGACCAAACAATTAGGCAAGAAAAAGAAATAAAAGGTATGCAAATTGGAAAGAAAGAAGTAATGTATTTTCTATTGTTACAACATGATTCTATATAAATCAAGTCCTGAAAAATTGAAAAGAAACCACTAAAGCAAAGTAGTGGGGTACACGATCAACATGCAATATCAGCAGTATTTTTTTTTTTATTATGGGTAAAAATCAAAATTCTCAGCAGTATTTTTTGACACTAGTAATGAGCAAGCTGAAGTGGAAAACAAGAAAAAAATTCCACGTACAGTAGCAACTAAAATAATAAAATATCTAGGAATAGATTTAACCAAGGATGTAAACAACTTGTACACAGAAAACTACAAATATTGCTAAAAGAAATCAAAGAATATCTAAATAAATGTAAAGACATCCTATGATCATGGATTGGAGGACAAAATATTATTAAGATATCAATTCTACCCAATATGCCTTACAAATTCACTTCAAATTAAAATAACAGTCTGCAATGCAGAATTCCAAAGACTGCAATGCAAAAATGTAAAAGCCAAATACCAAATTTATTCGAAGAATATGGGGTCCCAAATAGTCAAAAACATCTTGAAAAAGAAGAACAAATTTGGAGGACTCACACCTCCTCACTATAAAGCACATTACAAATCTGCAGTGGTCAAAACAGCATGGTACCAGCACAAGGACATGTAAGTCTACAAATGGACTTGAATTGAGAGTCCAGAAATAGACCCTCACACCTATGGCCAACTGATTTTGGGCAAGGCTGCCTTGTCTACTCAACAAGGAAAAAAATATCTTCTTTAACAAATGGTGGTGGAAGAAGTGGATATCCATATATGAGAGAATGAAATAACACTCTAGTCTGACACCATATAAAAATTAATTCAAATTGATAAATGCCTTAAATTTAAGAGCCAATACTGTAAAACTCCCAAAGGAAAATTTTAGAAAGCATATTCAAGATCTTGTGTTTAGCAATGATTTCTTAGAATTCCCTCCTAAAGAACAAGCAACAAAAGAAAAAATATAAATAAATGGGACTTTATCAAAATTAAAAGCTTTTGTGCATCAAAGAACTTTGTCATGAAAGTGAAAACAGAACATAATCACTGGGAGAAAAAATTTTGGAAACCACATCCAAATGTGGTTTGGTATCAAGAATACATAATGAAATCTTACAACTCAACAATGAAAAGATAAACATTCCTATTAAAGATGGGCAAATACTTCAATAGACATTTCTCCAAACTTAATACACAAAAGAGCAAAAAGCAAATGGATTGATGCTCAACCTCACTAGCTTTTAAGGGAATGCAAATCAAAACCACAATGAGATATCATGTTATACCAATGAGAATGGCTATTACTAATTTAAAAAAAAACACAAAATACAGAAACATATAAGTGTTGGAGATGATATGTAGAAATAGTATCACTCGTTCATTTTTCCTGGAAATGTAAAATTTACAGGCACTGTGTTTGGCAGTTTGGCAGTTCTTCATGAATCTAAGAATACCATGTAATCCCGCAATCCCCCTACTGTATATATACCTAGAAGAATTGAAAGTAGGGACTGGAACAGATATTTGCAAACCAATGTTCATGACACTATTATCCATAATTGCCAAATAATGGAAGCAACCCATGTCCACTAACAGTTGAATGGGTAAACAAATTGTAGTATATACATATGATGGAATATTTCAGTTGTAGAAAAGAATGAAGTCCTGATGCATACATCAACGTGGATGAATCTTAACAACATTATGAATGAAATGTGAGAAACAAAAGGAAAAATATTGTATTGTCTCATTGATATGAACTAATTATTATAAACATGCCTATAGAATTAGTCTAGAATACAGTGTACCAAGTGATAGATTGGGGTAGAAAAAAAGGAGCTGGTGCTTAATTTGTGCAGAATGTATAACTAAGTTGATTGTTAAAGGTTTGAAAATGGATGGTGGTGATGGTATCACATTATTGTGAGTGTAAATTAGTGTTAAATTATATATGTATGTGGTTGAAAGGGGATGATTCAGATTGTATATGTTGATAGAAGAAAAGTTAGAAGATAAATCATAGGACTATATAAAACAGTAAACCATCTTTTGGACGGTGGACTGGGGTAAATAATATAAGTAGAAGAATGTTATTTCATGGTTTATAGTAAATGTACGTTAGTACTACAAGGTATTAATAATAGAGTGGCATATTGGAAAATACATCTTATGTAAACTATGTACTATAGTTAATAATAGTATTTAATATTCATCTCATCATTTTTAACACCACAAGTGTCAACAATAATAGAATATATGGGAATGTTTTTTAAATGAATTTTCTGTATATCTACAACTTCTCCTACTTAAAAATAACAATAATTTAAAAATCATTAAGCTAAGTGATAGACACCAGGCACAAAGTACCACACATTGTATGATTCCATTTATATAACATGCAAATATAAATAAATTTATAGAAACAGAAATCAATTAGTGTTTATGTAGGGCTGGAGAAGGATAGAGGGATTGAAAGGTGACTGCTGAATGGTATGAAGTTTCTCTTTTTGGAATAATAGACACATAATGATGAGAAAATAATCTTTTCACCAAATTATGATCAGTATATGAAATATCATTTATGGAAATCACTTGGACAACATATTATAACACTGAATGTTAATAACAAAACCACTCTGTGTGATTATGTCTACTGCTTTTACCTATGAATTTGCACTTCAGCTGGCAAAAGTCTCGATGGTTCTGCAAAAGCATTTTGGGGAAGGGAAAACATCAACCTGAGAGATGCTTAGGATATAGCAAGGGAGCTTGTAAATAATTATTTTATATTTCTTATATCTTACCTTTTAACAACTGCAGTTCTGTACCTAGATGACACCAGTGCGCTGATTTAGAATGGCTGACTCCATGTAATCTATATATTTTTATACTTAAAAAAGCAATTATAGTAGAGACAAGGTAATTAATTCTCTCTTAGGGCCCAACTCTTTGAGTGTTTGTTATTATAATTTTCTAATTGAACCAAATAGTGATAGTAAACACCCACTGTAAGAATAAATTCCAACTGAATCCTGAATCCAGTTTTCTTTTTTTTCCTTTTAATCATTTTGACTTAAAATAAATTAATGTAATGCAGTATTCTTATAATGAAATTGTCATACATGTTAAGGGGTCAAAACAATTATATGTAATTACATGTTATTTCTTAGATATAGCATGACAATAGAAAGGCATGCTTCCAACCATAAAAAGTCACTATAGACTGTGGCAACCTATGGCCCTGCCTATCCTTTTACAAGAAAAAGGCTAGAATTTTTTATATGCTGAATGAAATTTATTTTTGAATATGTCATCACAGGTGTGTTTTTATAACCCAGCTTTAGTGGAAAACCTTCAACAATGATATACTTATTCATTAGCAAAATTTACAAATCTACTCACTGCACTCTTCTAAAAAATAGCATATGCATCAACTGCGGTCCTCTCCATGTACCCTACTTCAAACTAGGTTATTGCCCATTTGAACAAGGCACTCTTTTTATTTCCCTTCACACACAATTTACTGGATTAAACACAGAAGAAGATCATCAAACCCTCTGGTCAAATCTCATCATGAATGGCAATTTTTGCTTGTTTATTTCTTTTCAATGTTTTTGTGATATGTTATATCATTAAGAGTCTTTTGAGTATGTGGAATCAAATATTAACTCTTACCAGTCACTCAACTGCTTTGATACTGGGCTTTTTTGAGTCTTAAGATTGTCTTATGTTTCCAGCCTTCAAAAATAAAAAGTAAAGACAAACTTACCTTTCTTGATTTCAAAATAAAGAACATTTTAACATGATCATTGTTAAAAAGGCCACATTAGGTAAAATGCTGAGACAAAGGTAAAGGGATCCTAGAAATATTTAGATTAGTTTATGGCCCTGGTCTTTTAACTGATTTCTGTTTTGAAATATTAACTGATCTCTCTGAAAATCAAACTTACACTTTGAAAGAAAGAATGTAATCGCTTGCAGCTCTGTTATACAGGCAAAATAGCATATGCAAAAGAGCTAACACACTTTACATAGGTTTATAGGGAATTATTTATGACTGCTATGCCATTTACGCAGTCTCTGGTTCATGCAAATATGTACCAGCCAGAACCAGAAATGTCTTTAAGAATCTGTGTTAAATATATCCATATATAGAAATATAGATATTGATACATAACTTAATAGAGAAATATATATAGATAGATTTAGAGAAAGATAAGAGATAGCTGATAGATATAGAGAGATAAATTTTTAAAGATGTATGTTTTTTATTTTTAATCAATTTCTATTTATTAATTTTGTTTTTAATTTCAAGTAGTCTAATGTAGTATAATATCTTGATTATTTTTTGTTAAACTATTTTACATAAAGCTCCAGTGACATTGCAAGAGTATTGATAAGACTAATGAGGTAGAGAAAATTGAAATTCACATATTATATATGTGAAGTTGGCACATTATAAAAGGAAGGAGGGACCAACTGAGGGACTAAAGATTTTTTTCCTAAATTATTCAGGATAATAAATTAAGAGGAAGACAGTGAGGATTTGGAGCAATCGGACAACTGAAAGTGATATTGTTCTCCTGGGACTATTTCACCACATTCAAGCTCCCTATCTCCTCTTCATGTTCATCTTCTTGGTGTTTCTTGCTACCATTGTCAGAAATGTTATGATGCTGATTTTCAATTGGTTGGACCCTCGACTCCATACACCTATGTACTCGCTTCTCAGCCAACTTTCCATCATGGACCTCTTGTAGAGCTCTGCTATTGTCCCCAAAATAGCCATTGATTTCCTCTCCGGAAAGAATACCATTTTCTTTATTAATTTTGCATTTCAGCTCATCCTTTTCAGTACACTTTTTGGAGCACACTGCCTTCTCCTGGCAGTCATGGCTTATGTCCGCTTTGTGGCCATATGCCACCCTCTCCGTTACGCAGTTCTCATGCACTTATAGTCTGTGCCGTCATGGTGACTGGCACCTGGCTGGGTGCTCTGTTCAATGCCTTGATCCATGTCATATATGTTTTGAATCTCCCTTACTGCAAATCCTGGGAAATTAATCATTTCTTTTATGAGATCTTAGCTCTCCTGAAACTTGTTTGTGCTGATACATCTCTTTATAAAAATGTTCTTTTTTAAAAATTAGTGGTGTTGGGTTTTTATTCCTTCCAATATCTGCTATCATGGCCTCATATGGGCATATATTCTCTGCTGTTTTGAAATTAAGATCAAATGTAGGGATGAGAAAGGCTTTGGCAACCTGTTCCTCCCATATGATTGTGGTGTCCCTCTTCTATGGGACAGTCATTATCAAGTAATTTCTGCCCAAAGCCTAACATACCAATGAGCTGGATGAAATAATTTCTGTTTTCTACACTATTATCACCCCCATGCTTAACCTCCTCATCTACAGTCTTTGAAATAAAGAGGTTGGTGGAGACTTCAGGAAAGTTCTTGGAAGGTAAACCTCCTAAAAATATTAATATATCTATAGAATAAGGCATGAAAGCATGTACCTCATATACAGAACAACAGACATAGACAACATACACAACAAATTCCTTCAATGTAATTTTGACAAAAATGATAATGGATCAGATTAGATTGTCACAGAAATATGAAGCAGGATCTATTTCAGAAGACACCCAATATTTGTTGGTATTATCAAACAATAGGGAGTACAAATGTCTTTTCACATTAGACAAGAAGAAAAATGACCAAAATGGGTAATATTGACTCTATGCTGAATTTTACACTTATTTTCCAAAATAGCATTATTATAATAGTATAGCATCATTTAAAAATAAATATCCATAATAAATTGTAAATTTTTAAGATAATATTTATTCTTGAATATATTATTCTACTGTGCCACACAAGCATATACTTTTCTTCTGGTCTCCCACTTTTATTTTGGAAGAAATATTATGCATTTTACATAATTGTTAGATGTACATATAATCATATATTTAATACTAATTACTTAATCAATTATATTTAGTAATAATCACTTAGTCAATTATACCAATTTATCTTATTAAATATTGAAATCTAAAATATTAATTCATTCACTGTTTTTTCCAATTTATATATATATATATGTATATATGTCTGTGTATATCCATCCCTATAGAAATATATGTATATAGACCACTCTATATTTATGTATGTGTATATACATAAACACACATGCACACATATATGTATATATGATTAGCATTCATACTTTCGATGTAAATTATTTCCTTAAAATATTCAAATGTGAAAATAATGGGTCTAAAGATATCATTTTCTCAGATATATTATTGCCAAATAAATGTTATGTACTTTTAAGAAACAAGACCACTGGCCCTACTTTGGAGTTTGTGCTTCTGAGAATGACAGAGTTGGACTCAACTATGTCTTCCCTGCATGTGGTTCATCTGTCCCTTCTATTCAAACCTATACTTGATGCCAGAGTTTGAAGGTGTAATTCCAGAGACTTGAGTTTTCTGGCTGTCCATGTGCCATCTGGGCCTGGAACCTTGGTGGAGGTGCAACTCCTACTCTATAAATCATTGGACTCACCCAGGACAACTGGCAGGGTGATGATGATGGACAATAGCTGTCCCAGGGAATGGAGAGAGTCTGCAGCTGAAGGCAGGATAGTCCCATCCATCTTCCCCATGGGATATAAACCACCTCTCAATTGGAGGTAGAGTGAACATCACCACCCCAGACTACTCAGGATTGGGGTTGGAGATATGGACTAGAGTTGACTAACTAGTATGCTACTATAGACATATTGTGATTCAAGCATTGGAAGAAATTACAACATTGATGTGGAGCCAGTGGCCACTGGAGGCTCTGGGGGCAGGGAAAGGGAGAAGCAGTTTTAATACAGGGGCTTTTTTGTGACTTGGGAATTGTCCTGAGTGACATTGCAATGACAGATATAGGCCACTTTATTTCATCACATAACATTCAGAACTGTGTGGGAGAGAGTTTGGTCTATAATGTGAACTATGTTAACTATGGTCCATGCTTAATGACAAAGCCCCAGACTATGTTTATTAATTGCAATGAATGTGCCACACTAATAAAGGATGTTTATGTGGGAGGTTGTGGAAAGTGTGGGAAGTGGGGCATATGGGAATCCCTATATTTTTTGTGGAATATTTATGTATTCTATGTGTCTTTTAAAAATTTTAAAAAATCAAAAAGACAAAATGCATATATGAGTGTAAACATGTATCCTTATGTGACACTATCTGTGTGCAAATCAAGTTCACGACAATATTTAAGATATTCAGTTTTACACTTACATATATATTTGATTTTGTAAGTGAAAAAGGGAACTCACTAAAATAAAAGTATTTTTACTTATTTACTTACATACCGTTGAAATTGTTTTTTCCTTGTAACATTCTTCTTGGGACTTTTTAAATAGTGACTTTACCAGATTTATAGTTATGATCTTCATATTTTTATATGTATTTGACTGATTTATTTTCATTTATTATTAATTTAAAAACCACCAATCCATTACCTGCCATAATTTAATGCTGTTATATTTGTTTATATATCAGAGTTTGCAACTTTTATTTTTCAATTTTGGTAATAAAGATATCTCATCACTACACATTTCTCATTTTATAATTTTATTTTTCCTCTATAGTCGTTGGTCTTCTCCTCTTTAAATTGTTACATTTCCAATTTTTTCAATGCTACCCTATGCAATTCTATGTCAAAATATCATTCTACTTAGTTTTGCAGCATGTATTTAATAATCAATAAATTGCCCAACATTCTCAAAAGATTAGTCAGATAGAACTGGCTCAAAAGAGCAATAGTAGGAGGAGGGGCCAAAATGGCATTAGTGTAGGAGGGCGCACACTGCAAGCTCCCAGAGCAAGGTGGATTGTGGACGGGGTCCTGCCCGGGGGTCTGTGCTGTGCACGTGTGGAGTGAGAAGCTTGGGACATCTATCTGCGCAGATCGGCAGCGTGGACAGAACGGTGGAGATTCGTGAGATTTGAGGCTGCCGGTGGAGGTTGGCACAGGCGGCTGAGCCACGCGGTTAGGAAAAAAAAAATGGCCATTTGGAGCCGTGGGTGGGGCGAAAAAGTTTTATTTTCTGGGGATCTGGCTGCCTGGCGCTCCTTGGACCTTGTGTGAACAGAGCAAACGAGCTAATCAGCACCCAGTGAACCGGAGGGGGGATTTTGGTCAGGAAACGCAGCTGATTTCCCTAGCCACCCAGGGATAAGACCCGGGCCACAGCGGAGACAGGAGGAAGGGACACTTCCCAAAAAAGGGAGGGTTCTGTTGGAAGACAGGGAAAGGTATTTTATATTTTTAGACATCGATCTGGCTGCCTGCACTGCCCCATAGCTTTGGGGAGCAGATAAGCCGACCTGAAGCAGCATTGGGCTGAAAGCAGACGCGAATCTGCACTCAAACTGATTTACTGAACAGCCCGGTGACGCTGGAGCTCGACTCCAGAAGGGGCAGAATCCGCCGTCTTTAGCACTCCTCACTGACTAACATTAGAGCTTCAGCTAACCTGGGGAGTCCGAAAAGTGGGACGTGCTTGATTGATTTCCACGGGCCCAGCTAGGGTCCCTTCCGTAAGGGGGTTGGTCAAGAGGAGGAATTATTTTGGGTCCTGCATTTGGCT